>CM064529.1:42345925-42381651 GCA_032716605.1 Paralithodes platypus
ACACATTCCCAACATCCCCCCCATTCACTTACTCTCGACCAAACGTTCTGTGCCACGTTAGAACTAAAGCTGCATAACCAAATCTAAGAATCTCGAAGAACAAATATACTGTACATAGCGGCTTATCTCATTCGGATTTTTTTTATGTAACCCTCTCCTGTTACCTCATATATATATATATATATATATATATATATATATATATATATATATAATATAATATATATATTAGGGTGGCCCGTATTTTCGAAAGTAAGAAATCCTAACCTCTCACCCCCTGGCTTTGTTCCATTCCTAATGAGACATATTGTGATCAAATTTCGTGACGATTAGAGCATATTTATTGGTAATCCAGCAAAGTATGTTTGGCTGTTTTTGTGCTGGTTGGCGGAACTTACCTGGCACGCACCAAAACCCAGACACAGCAACAAGACTCCTTCAAGACTATCTCGACACATTACATGAATGGTGCACTACAAACAGACTCAATTTAGCCCCAGCTAAATCCACTGAAACCCTCCTCACAAGCTGGACAGGATATCACGATTACGTCCCGGGACTCAACATAAACAACACACCCCTAACACACACACACACACACACACAATCCTAGGAGTAACATACAACACCCAAATGACATTCAAACAGCACACCACAAACACGAAAAAGACACATACACCCAGACTTAACGCCCTCAGATCACTTGCCCACACAAAATTTGGACACAACAAAGAAACCACCATCACAGTCTACAAACAATACATAAGATCAGTTATGGAATACGCAAGCCCGGCCTGGGCTTCTAACCTAGCTGAAACACATCATAAGACCTTACAGACTATTCAAAATAAAGCCCTGAAAATCATCACAGGATGCACAGCTACTACACCCACAGATCACCTACATCAAGAAACCAAAGTCCTCAAAGTCAAAGATCATCTAGACATGAGAGGCACTCAATTCCTGGCAGCAACCTCCACGAATCAACACCACCCACTACACTACATGGCAACACACCCACAGACACCAAGAAATATCAAAACAACACCCAGCACACGCTATCACACACAAATACTCTCTTCTCTCCCTCCCTGCCCACCCCAAACCAACTTCCGGAAGCACATCCATACTCATATCACTCGCCGTTCCATCCACTCACTCATAGACAACACGCAGCTGCAAGCACGACCTCCCGAAATCCATCCATATGAATCCTCCCTTCCTCGCGAGGACAGAGTCCACCTGGCCATGCTGAGATGCGGACACCATCCAGCTCTTCTGAGCTATCAGAAGGGACTGCATGAATCCGGCGTCGACACCTGCCCAGGCTGCAACTCAGCACCTCATACCATTAAACACATCATAGAAGACTGCATTTCACACAACCACTTATGCCAACAACACAATTTACACTCTTTGAGAGCTCTGTGGGAAAGTCCGACCGTGGCCATGACCCCCATATGGGTCGGAAAGGCCAGGATCCCCGTTAGGGGGGAGCAACACATCATCAAAAAGCTGGAAGGTCTATTCCAAACCAGAAAAACCTAAAACGCTTGAGGGACCGAAGGACACCAGGGCAGGTGAAGAAGGAGGAAGCTTTCCGGGACTCAATGGACGACCTCTTTGATATCGCTCACGCGGACGCCCTGTCTCTCATTGTCCTTCAAGAAGACAAGGATTTTTTCCTTGCTCAGCGAGAGAAGGGCCGTAGAGCCTTCATGGGGTCCGCGGACAATTCCCTGGCCTCCAAAGAACGGAGAGCTGCGGAGAAGAAAGAGGCTGAGGAAAGGCGTTGGGAGACGGCCCGTGAAGAAATGAAGGCATCCACTTCAGCGGCCGTCTTTGCTTCTTCAAGCAGCAGTGCTGAAGGAGAGGACAGCAGCAGTGCTCAGGAGCCAAAATCCTGCTCTCCACCCAAGCAGCCACGAAGAGCTACAAAAAACATAGTTTCACCATCTCTCGCAGCTGCACTGGATTGTACTCAGCTTTCCGACCGAAAAGCCACCATCGTGCTGACAGAAGCTGCAAAAAGCCTCGGCCATGACACTACGGACCTGGCCATCAACCACACAACCATTGCCCGGTCTCGACGTCAAGCCAGGAGACGTTTCGCGGAAAACCTCAAAAAGGACTTCCAAGCGGATGTCCCCTTGACTGTCCATTGGGATGGAAAACTCCTTCAAGCCCTGACAACCAAGGAGCATGTGGATCGTCTGCCTATCTTGATATTCGGAGTAGGAGTCAGCCAGCTCCTCGGCGTCTCTAAACTCCCTTCGGGGACCAGTGAAGCGCAAGCTCAAGCTGTTTTCCATGCTTTGGAGGAGTGGGAGTGACCGAGAAAGTGGTCGCCACGTCTTTTGACATGGCCGCTGCAAACACGGGGCATCGGACCGGCGCATGCGTCCTTCTGGAACAAAAGATCGGAAGGGATCTTCTTTACTTGGCCTGCCGCCACCATATCATGGAAGTCATCTTTGCTGCTGCTTTCGGAGCTGTGATGCGAGGAGGGACTTCCGGGCCCGAAGCGCTCCTATTCAAGAGGTTTCAAAGCCAGTGGGATTTAATCGACAAGGAAGCATTTCAACCTGGGACTACAGATGATGCGGTGAACGCGGCGATAACTCCAACTCATCGAGATGAAGCAGTCGCCTTTGCGATGGAGCAACTGACAATCCACCACCCTCGAGACGACTACAGGGAGCTGTTGGAGCTCCTGATCTTGTTCCTCGGGCATATACCTCCTCATGGAGTTCGATTCCGAGCTCCTGGTCCCATGCACCATGCACCGTGGATGAGCAAGATCATTTACGCTTTCAAGGTTTGGATGTTCAAGAACCAATTCCGACTGACTAACCGTGAGGAGAAGGCTTTGAGGGATCTCTGCATCTTCGGAGCTCTTCTCTACGTCGAGGCATGGATCACCTCTCCTTCTTCAGTCCACTCCTAGGAGGGACTTGCACCTAATCAAGGCTCTCGTCGACTTCCCTAACCAAGAGATCAGCAAGGCTACATCAGAGAAGATTAAAAGGCACCTCTGGTACCTTGGAGAAGAAACTACAGTCCTGGCCCTTTATGATGATGCCGTATCCGTTCGAACGAAGAAGGATATGGTCAAGGCAATGTCGGGAGAAATGGACGATGAGCAAGAGCCTCCCAAGCGAGCTCAGCACATTTTTATTTTTTTGTTCTTTTGCCAATCAAACATACAATATATGTTAATTTTACAATAAAATAATATCATGGCTGCGCCTTTTGAGAACAATCTCTTTTAACCCCTAAGTGTCGGCGCGCAACATAAGTCGAGTATAATAAATCTGGACTATCTGGCGGCGCTCGACATAGGTCGTGTGGCAATTTCAGCACGTAATGTTGCTGAGAGAGAGAGACAAGTGGTGGCAGGAGAGTAGCGAGCGTATGACTGCTCCAGACCACCGCGGCGAACCTACTGACACGGGAAAGTGCCGAATTACATGCTTTTTGCACTCGAGTTGCGCGGTTGTTGCAAGAAAACTAGCCATCATAAAAGGATCGTTATGGTGTCATTGGAAAGCTCTGTTTATGCCCTTTCAGGGATAGATACTTGTTTTACGCTCTGGGTCTTATTTAGGCATGAAAATAATCACGTAAACAGCCCTATTTTGGCTAAAAACACCCCGCTGGGCGGTACATATAAATAAACCGCTAGCCCGCTAATCTAGTGTTAAAGGCACCTTGAATACAACTCGATGGTTATTTTACATACAGTAAGATTATTAAAACATGTCATATTATATAATATTATATCTAATGAGGCACAGCCCCACCCCCGCAGCCACAGCAAGAAGGGATTCGGAACAGTGGCCAGGTATAATTACCTAGCCACCACCCCGAACCACACCCCCACCGAGACCGCAGTGGGCAGAGCAGACCCCAGCCTTATATACAGTACGGTACCTACATATTGATCAACACCAGAACAGTATCTTAATTTGTTTCCGATATAAAGGTGATTGTAATTTAGGGTTGTGGCAGTTTTATTGTCAAATGTTAAGTAAGATTAATATTTAGACATTAGTGAAGATTTGAGTGATATTTTGAAACTAGGCAGAGTGGGTTTATTTTGTAAGTCAGGAGACAACTGATTCCAAACTTTCGCACCATGGTATTTTATTGATGTCTGGGATTGTCTAGAGGTCATTAGGGGAATATTTAAATAATTGATGTTTCTTAATGCATACCTTTCATTTTCACGATGTCTAAATAATTCCACATTGTTATGGCCGTTTAATGCTTTGTATACAAAGATAGCACTGCAAAATATGTTAATATCTTCAAATTTTAAGAGATTAAGTTGTCGAAATAGTTCATTGGTGTGAGCATATTTGGATCTAAATGTAATTGTTCGTATAACTTTTCTTTGTTCAACTTCAACAGGTTGTAATTTACTTTTACCCGTCGCTCCCCATACTGTATGACAGTATAAGAGAAATGGAAAAATTACTGAATAATATAAAAGTTTTAGGGCATTTAAGTCAAGACATTGGCGTGTTAAGTACAGTATACCACATTGTTTATTTAGTTTATTTGTTACGTCCTTTATGTGTAAGTTCCAAGACAGTTTTCTGTCCACCGTTATCTCCAGAAACTTAATGCTCTCCACTTCTCTCACTGATTGATTACCAAATTTAATTGGTTGCATATCATTTGGAACGTTTTTGTTTCTGTGAAAGATTATAAAGTTAGTTTTATTAACATTTAGTGTAAGTTTATTGGTAGTTATCCAATTAAGTACATTCTTAAGTTCATTGTTTATAGAAACAATAAGAGAGCGCAAGTCCCGGTGACTGGCGTACAGAGTACTGTCATCAGCAAACAATATATATTTAAATAACATACTTGAGTTTACAATATCATTAATAAATAAAATGAACAACAATGGACCCAATCTCGGATACTTGAAAGATGACAACCTCGAAGACTTCGTGTCACCAAGAAGTTGGGGTTTCTTCGAGAAGGTGCGACTTCCAACGGATTTTCTCCACTAAGATCCTGAGGAGTGGCCAAATCGCGTTGATTATCAGGAGGCCGGCCGTCTCGTTAATGGTTTGGAGGTTGTGAATGATGCTGCTGAACGAGGGGTCTCTCTCGTCAAAACATACAACAGGCTCCTCACGAAGGATGAAGAACAGCTGAAGTTTCTCCTCCAAGTTGTGAGCGAGCACCGGAAGCTATACCCGGACACCCGGAAGAAAACCCTGGCACAAACCAGGCAACAATGAACGGAGTGGTGCCCGTGATACCCCTGTCCTTGAGCAGCTAATACCCACAAAGTTTATTGTTGTAGAGTGGGGGGGAACTGGATGACCAGAGCCAAAGTATACTTCCATACGTAGAGGCCACCCAAAGAGTGGCTTTGAAACGCTGTGGACTACCAGTAAATATTAAACAATCTTCGCGAAAATGTTACTGAATCGTTTTTGGACCAAACTGACTCGATGAGAACCCAGAGAGCGGTAAAAAGAGCAATTTTGAAATTTTGCCTATAGCATAAGGGCCACCCTAATATAATTATATATATATATATATATATATATATACCGGTATATATATATATATACTGTATATATAAATAAATATATCTATATATATATATATATATATATATATATATATATATATATATATATATATATATATATATATATATATACACCAGTATATATATTTGTTATCCAGCGCTTCCCCTAGCTAGTCCTAGCAGCCTTATTTACCTTGTGGTGCTGTGATTTTCTTTAGGACCTGTCATAATGACACTGACGACGTCAAAGGGGGTACAAAGGAAATCAAGCAACAACTGCTCTAGTGACCATAATAAACTGCTTGTCCTCCAAAACACTGAGGATCAAACGACCAAACAGTGGTTTAGAGTGGGTAAGGGAACATTGGAAAGGGAACTACTGCCCTGAAACTAATATCCGTGACAGGATTAGGAAGTTAGTAGGGGACAGGTTGGTTAGTAACTGAGGGGAGGATAAAATAAAGTTGTTCATTTACAAACATAGTCAATCGCGGGTTTGATGCGAGATATTTGTCTAGGCGAAGTTTAAATGAATCAACGGTGCTGCAGTCTATAACATCTCGAGGAAGCCCATTCCATAAGTTGACAACTCGATTGAAGAAGACATTTTTAGATTCGTGTGAGTTAAAAGATTTACCAATAATTTTGCACCCGTTTCCTCGCGTGTAATTAGATTGGTCGATAGTGAAGTACTTACTAAAGTTTATAATGTCGATGCCTTTGATGATTTTGAACACTTGAATTAAGTCGCCTCTTAATCTGCGCTGGGTTAAAGGAAATAGATTTAATTCCCTAAGACGCTCCTCGTATGGTTTGTTCTTTAGGCTAGGTATCATTATGGTAACTCTATGTTGAACTCGTTCTAGCTTGTCTATATCTTTTTGGTAATAAGGGCACCAGGATTGAACGCAGTATTCCAGAAGAGGGCGGACTAAGGAATTGTAAAGGGTTAGGATAACGTCTTTGGATTTATGCTCAAATGACCTGCCTATAAAGCCAATTATTTTGTTTGCCTTCTTTAA
Source organism: Paralithodes platypus (assembly GCA_032716605.1). NCBI lineage: Eukaryota > Metazoa > Arthropoda > Malacostraca > Decapoda > Lithodidae > Paralithodes > Paralithodes platypus. The sequence continues at coordinate 42,352,505 of CM064529.1, forward strand.
CACTTCTGAACATTGTTGACTCGGTTTTAGGTTACTCGATATTGTTACTCCCAGATCGGTTTATCTGTTTACATTCTTAAGCTGAGTGCCTTTCATCAAAAAGTTTGCTTTTTCATTTTGGTATCTGATATGTAGTACTTTACATTTATCCACATTGAAACTCATTTGCCAAATTTGGGCCCAACGTGACAACTTATCTAGATTGTGTTGCATATCGTCAACTTGTTCTTTTGAGAGTACGCTATTTGCTATTTTTGTATTGTCAGCAAATTTTGAGATTGTACAGGTGAGACCCTCATCCATGTCGTTGATGTAAATTAAAAAGATAATTGGTCCTAGTACCGATCCCTGGGGTACCCCGCAACTTACATTGGTCCATTTAGATGCCTTACCATTTATGACTACTCTTTGCTTTCTGTCGCTGAGCCGATTTTCTATCCATTTCAACACACCGTCTTGTATTCCATGCGCTTTTAGTTTTAGTAGTAAACGTTTGTGGGGAACTTTGCCAAAGGCCTTTTGAAAATCAAGTTATATAATATCTACAGCTTTACTCTCATCGTAGAGGTTGAGGATATCATGGAAGTAGTCTAAGAGGTTTGTTAAACAGGAAAGTTTTCTACGAAAGCCGTGTTGAGTATCTTTAAGTATGTTATTATCCTCTAAGTGATTTACGAGTCTGTCTCTTATGAGTGTTTCTAGCATTTTACATACACCTGAGGTTAAGCTAATTGGACGATAGTTACTGGGTAGGGATTTGCTACCTTTTTTGAATATCGGTGTTCCGTTGGCTAGCTTCCACTGATCCGGCATAGTTCCAGACTGCAAAGCTTTATTGAGTAGCAATGTCAGTGGCTTAGAGAGCTCATCCTTAGCTTCCTTTAGGACTCTAGGTGAGATTGTATCAGGTCCAGGCGTTTTATTTACCTTGAGTTTATCTAAAAAATTCTATACTTCTCTCTCTGTAACAGTGATATTGCTTAGTACTGAATCATCAATCTGAATCGGCGATGGTGTAGGAATATCACTGAGCCCTTCCGTTGTAAAAACTGATGCAAAGAAGGTTTTGAGGGCATTACTCATTTGTACTTCATCTTTGGTATATTCTCCATTTTCATCGACTAACGGTCCAACAGTTGAAGTAACTACTTTTTTCTTTCTGATATAACTATAGAATTCTTTCGGGTTTGTTTTACTTTGATTCGCAACATGTAACTCCAGGGTCTTTTTACTTTGCTTTATTAACTTTTTGGCTTTGCGTCGTAGCAATACAAATTTCACCCGTTCTTCGTCATTTTGTAAGGACTATAATCTATCATTAGCAAACTTTTTAGCAAGCAGACAGTTTGAAATATCTTTATTCCACCATTTGGGCTTATTATTATGGCCTGTACACCGTATTTTTGATGGTATGCAGTCCTGCACTGTTTTTAGGTAAGTGGTTTCGAATAATTCCCAAGATGTATTTATGTCGTTATTTTTAATTAAAAAGCTCCAGTCAGTTTCTTTAAACATAGCTCTATGTTTATGAAAGTTTGCTTTCTTGAAATTAGGGACTTTTTCGATGCTGCTATTTGGTTCGTTACTAGTAAACTTTAAAGTGAAAGTTATTGTACGATGGTCGCTGTTACTGAATTCATGACCAACATTCAAATTCTCTATTAATTCTTCTTTTGTTGAAAGTACAAGGTCAAGAACGTCATTACCATGGGTCAGCGATCGAACAAATTGATAGAGAGAACTCTCTTGCAAGTTCGCATACAAGTCATGTCCGGAGTGTGAAGTAAGAGTATCGCCCCACTTGGTCACAGGTAAATTAAAGTCGCCCAAAAATACGGTATCTTGTGAGTTGCTTACATCTGCATTTTGTTCATAAATTTCTCGGTCAGTTTGCACTGATTGAGCTGAAGGTCTGTATATTAATGCAAGAATTATTTTTAAACCTTTATTATTCTTTATTAGCACAAAAGTATTGTGTCGACGTTCACAATTTGAGGTTTTGACAAGAGGGCCCGGTTAAGACTTTCTTTGATATAAAATAAAACGCCACATCCATTTTTATTATTTGGCCGTTCTCAAACATTACATAACCGGGAAGTGAATACTCTGCTAAAAAGTCTCTATCTTCTGTATTGAGCCAACATTCTGGTATGCCAATCACATCATAATTTTCTGTAAACACTAGTTCCTCTAAATCTGAAAATTGATTGCGCATGCTACGAGCGTTTGCATAGAAAACCTTTAAAGTTGCGGTTTTAGAACTCGCAGAACGTTTTTAATCAAATTTTTGGTTCTGGTCGGATCTACATTTACATTCATGGCTGTCCTCGGTCCTCGGTCGTTATCCCTGGCGGTTTTGAATTTGGGTTGTGTTGGTGGAGCTTTATCCAAATTCGCGGTTCTTGACGGATTAGCATTTAATTCCTTCGCAGGTTGCCTTCCTCGCTGTCTTCGGTCCTCCTTCCTGGTTGTCCTGTGCTGAGTCGATTTCTTCTCCGAAAATCCTTTACCGCATCGTTGAGAAGACGCCCAAAACGTGTTGCTCCCACCTGGTTCAGATGAACTCCATCGTCCGAAAACAAATAGTCATCGTAGTAGAAATTGTCCCAGGTGTCGACGAATCCCACATTCTCCTTCCTGCAGAGGTTTGCTAGACAAAGATTTGTGCTGGTGGTTATGTTGTAAAATCGGCTCTCTACACCGAGCCGGGGGACAATTCCTGAGACGATGATCCTTGATGACTTTTCCTTAAACGTCTTGATCAGCTGCTTGTACTTTAAAAGCAAATCTTCCGACCGGGTTCGCTGTACATTGTTGGATCCAACGTGGATGACGTACATTGTATTAGCAGGGGCCAGCTTTGATACTTCGTCAACTGCATCAACTACGTCGTCCACACTACCACCAGGGATACAAAAACGCTTCCTGGTCTTAGGTGCCCTGGCGCAAAACTCTGTGAGCTGACCACGTATCATCGAGTCTCCCACGAGCCGGACTTCTTCTATTTCCTCTTTGTCATCTGAGTCTGTGAGTATCTGGAAACGGTTTTGACACTCGGTAATCGGTATGGGTTTCCTGGTCTTGGGGCAAACGTTGTTCCTCATGACACGAAAGTTGTCTTGAGGGGGAAGAGAGTCCCTATTTGTTTCTTGAGTATCGGAACCACCAGCTAAAGTGGCTACTACAGGCGTTGAATTGTTGGCAGTTGACATTGGGGTGTTGGGGGCTGCTGGAGTTGCGGTGACAATTTAAGTTTGTCGTACTCCAACGTTGAGTGATACAAACTCTTGGAGTGATTCCAGCTTCATGGTGAGGACGTTGATCTTGTTGTAGGCTTCATCTAATTTCACTGTAACATTATCTCGTTGCTGGCAGAGCCGGCAGACTTGAAGATCGACAGTAAAAAACACGGACTCACCAAACCTACCGGCGCAGTTCGTACACGCACGAGGCATGGTGACAGTCTCTTTCTTCAGATCACTTCACTCACTTAAAAAACACTTCACTCACTTTAAAACACTTAACTCACTTTAAAACACTTCACTCACTTTAAAAACATGTCAATCACCTCAACCGAAAACAAATATGTTGAAATACAAAGAAATAGGTTATCAGGGGTGATAGCCTAACCGAAAACAAAAATGTTGAGATACGCAGAGTTACGCTTCCAGGGGCGATAGCCTACCCAAAAGTTTTTTTTAAAATTGAAATACGCAACAATAGGCTACCAGCGTTGAATAGCCTAACCGAAAATAATAAAATTGAAATACACAGAAATAGGCTACCAGGTGTGATAACCTAACCTTAAACAAATATATATATATATAACAGAATATGTAAATAAATATACAATTCACCAAATAGAGATTATATAAAAATAAAGTGTGACTGCACACAAGGGGTTAATATACTGTATCAACAGATGGCCCTGGTGTCGTTGTAGCCTAGTAAAGCAGTAGCCTACTCTTTTTAGATAAAAAAGTGTATCAGTCAAAGGTTACTACAAGATCGTGCAAGCAACAACTAAAATTACAGATATATATACAGTAGCTACAGTAGGATACTACATACAATATCTACAAGAGTTAATAAGAACAACAGATTGGCTGGCTATAGGCTAGGCTAGGTTAGTTTGTACAAATACCACCCTTAGCTTAAAGTAAAATCAGTCTGAGGAGAAAAAGTCAAGAATATATCTAGGGGGAAAATATAAATGAATGCACTTAAATTTGGTACAAAATTGGCTGGAATTTAATATGTAAAATCCCCCAAAAAAGTTTGTTTACAAAATGGCGTCAGCGTTAGTCCCTGTAGGCAGGTTAGTTAGTAAACAATATTGTTTATTAGCAAATTAATATGCAAAGCTTTACTTACATACAAGGCAGTTAAATAGATACTTACTACAGTAGGTAATGGGTAAAATTAGGGACTACGATTTTCTATAAAATAGTAAGAGAGCGTTTGTTTACAAAACAAACAAAACAATAGATGGCGCTAGTGGCGCCCTGTCCGAGCAGGAGTCTTGAGATAAACACAGAGTTTATCAGTCAATACACAGCGAAATATCGTGCAGTGTTACTTACTAAGCTACAGTATGGTTAAACGTGCTCTTAACCACCTTTCATGCACAAGAATGAAGAGGATGAGTAGTTAATACTCAAATTATGATCGATTTCGTGAGTGTTGACAGAGCGTCTGCAGCGTCTGGCGGTAGCGAGGGTGGGGGGGGGGGTTGAGGAAAATTAGAGAACTCTATATGTTTTTTGTGGATTTAGAGAAAACCTTTGACAGGGTGCCCAGAGAGGTTATGCAGTAGGCTATGAGAGCACTTTGCGTGGAGGAGTGGTTGGTGCGAGTGGTAATGAAGATGTATGTGGGCTCTTGAGCGACGGTGAGTGTGAAAGGGGATCTGAGTGATAAGTTTTTGGTGAATGTTGGAGGACGCCAAGGTTCCGTCCTGAGCCCGCTCTTGTTTGTCCTGGTCTTGAAGGGGCTGTTCAGGTTGGGTCTGCCTTGGGAGTTGCTCTACGCAGATGACCTGGTAGTGATTACTGACAGTGCAGCTGAGGCTGAAACAACGTTCCTAAGGTGCCCTGTCTGTATAAAGGGGATTTGGTGTAATTTGATTCAGTTTTGCACATGCCAGGGATGGGTGCATATGAGGTGTAGTGGTTTGAGGGGCACCTTGTCGCAGACGTTAACTTTGAATGTCCATATGTTTGGGTGTCTTGGCAGTACCAGATCCACCTGGTAGTGTAGAGTTCGGGGATGTGCACCTGGAATGTGTCAATAAGTTTTGTTACTTGGGCGACTTGATTGCTCCTGATGGTGGGGCTGTGGCCTGCTCCGTCGTAGGAGTCAGAAGGGGATGGAAGAAGTTCAGAGAGATGATGCCTTTACTGACCATGAAAGGGCTATCTGTACGACTAAAAGGGAGGTTACATATCACTTGTGTTAGAAGTGTAATGGTGTATGCTATCGAAACCTGACCAGTCAAGATGGAAGATGCAGATAAGATGGAGCGAAATGAGATGAGGATGGTGAGATAGATATGTGGGTCTTCTATGTGAGACAGAACCCCAGTGTGGAACTCGGAGTTTAATTAGGTATTGCGAGTATTAGTGAGGAGATGTATAGGCTTATATGGTAAATTGTCATGTGGAAAGGATGAATGAGAACAATTTAGTTAAGAAAACAAGTATAGGAACATGGAGGTAGTTGCAGGGAGGGGTAGACCAAGAAAGGCTTGGGATCACATGGTACAAACCGATCTCGCAGCTAAAGGACTGACTAAAGGAGATGCCAAAGACTGGGGTGCCTTGAATGCCGCCATTAGCTGAACAAAAAGACTGACCTACTGACGTGTAGATCATAGTCTTTATTGAATGTATGTATTATAGTTATTTAAATCACCAATCTAATAGGGCGAATGTCTTAAATTCTCGATGGTAATGGGGCTAAGCATAAGGAAGAATTGGGACCAGAATGCCACCCCCCTCCTTTAATGCTAACTAAAAGTGGAAGCGATTGTTTTGTGTACCAAATGAAGGGACTGGTCAAATCTCATCGAAATCCATGCATTCGAGATATTTTGTAAACACCCACACACACACACAAACGACTGGAAATACGGTACCTTGTGCTTCACACCTACGCCGACGCTCAAAGTAATAATAACAATAACATGAATATTGAAATACCTATAGTTCATTTGTTTTCTCTCGTTCTATAATCCACGATTGAAAAGTCCCCCCCCCCATGATAATCTAGTTCCCACCCTAATCAATAATTCCTCAGTAGTTTACCCCGCTCTATCATCTGATCATTATTTAATCAGCTTCAGACCGATCCATTCACTCTGCCGCCCTCTTACTTTCCCTCGCCAATTCCCAGACATAATTACCTGCCAACCAACCATTCCCCTTGCTAAGCGTCAGTCTCTCCGGATCACATAATTTTCCACCCTTTTCCCTGGACCAAAAAATGTTCCGCCTTTCCTCAGTTGGTGTGGTCATCCCTCTTCCATCTCTCTCCTCCCTCCTTGCTTACCGATTTCTGGGGTGACCAGCTCGTTTCCCGTGCCTCTTCTCTCAATATTTTCTCACATAGTTTGTTCTTCAAACAATCAGTTCTTCCTGTGTTGCCAAGCCTTTTGCTACTCACATTTTTTTGTTTCGGGTAGTGACAATAGATGCATGCACATAGTATGAAGTATTCTCACTGGTTCAGGTTTAATGTTTATTACAACCACCTGATGGATATTGTTAGACCTGTCTGTCCTGGGTGCTAAGGTCCGCCATAGGTTCATATTGATGGCACCCGTAAAGCTTGGCGGTCTGCAATCCTTATTGGGTGTAGTAGTTGATAATCAAGCGGCAATACATTCCTCGGCGTTGGCGTGACAGTATGGTGATGGTTCAAATGGTGGTTCATTCTGTGATGCTGCCAGTAGGTTGCCAGTATTGTAGAATATCAGGGAGGTGTCGTCACTGGGGCCTTCCGGGTTGGTGGTGGGTAACACAGCTGGTGGCTCACATATAGTTGTGTCTGTGAAGGTGTGGCCAAGGGGTAACATGCAAGGTAAGTGAGTAACGTAACAGTGTTGGGGCATGACACAGCAGTTTGGCCAGTGAGGATTCTATGTGTCCAATGTTTGGTTAGGGGTTCTTTAAGTTAGGGGCACAAGTACGGGTCTTCCTGACTTCAGGTGGTTTGTTTGTAGTAGTCATGACAGTTCTGGTGGAGTCTGGGGTCAATGTGTTAGTAAGGAGAAGGGTGGTTGCCTGTGCCCTTGTTGTTTGGGATAGCTAGGGATCTATGGGATCTTTATCCATGTCTCCTCTCTCTATAACTAAGGATGAAATGGTATAGTCTTCTTGCATAACAGTATTATGTATAATACCGGTACCGTTATTATGATGTTCATCACCATAGCCAAAATATGTGGTACAGATCAAGTTATAGTACAATATTAGCTTAAAGCTTCTGAGATCCCTTTTGATATATATTTTGCTAATTTACTTCTATTTTTACTAATTCATCTAATTATTTGTGTGTACTTTAGTTTAGTAGTATGCCCTGGGTTCTGGAGTTTCAACCCAATTGACAAATCAAGGATATTTCCCAACACATGGGTTCTCTCAGGTGGGTTAATGATTCGTTAAAAGTGTAACAGTTTGTATATCTCCTTCCCTCATTACCTTTTCATGAGTCATCCTCATTTATATTACTCGTTTTCTTTCTCATCTTCCATATTACGTCATATTATTTTCTTTCTTACCGATAACCTTTCCTTTCTTCCATTCCTTATAATTATACCCTCCTTATTCATCTCTCTCTCTCTCTCTTCATCCCTTATCTCATATCCTCACTCTCCTTTCTCATTTCGTTTACTACCTTTCACTTTTCCCTACCCGTTGAGCAAGTATCAGCCTCCCATCCCCCCCCCCCCCCCCAACACCTTCCTACTCATTTACGTTATTCTCCCGTCCTTCCGGTCCGCCCCGACGTTAACTCACAGAGATGGCTAGGAAGAACTACGGAGTCAGAAGTTAGTGGTGTGTGTGTGTGTGTTTAGGGGTGTTTGCGTGTGGGTGGGTGTGTTTGGGGGCGGAGGATAGTGTGGGAAAGGTACCAGGTGGATATGTCAAGACTAGTGGAATGTACACAACATTAATACAGTGTTAACAAAACAAAATTTGAGGAAGGAGTGTGGGTGTGTGTGTGTGTGTGTGTGTGTGTGTGTGTGTGTTGGGGGGGGGGGGGAAGGGGGGGCGAATTCTGGACCTCCTTATTTTCATGTTTAGTCTTGAGGTTCCAGTATGTTCGCCCCATTACTTTGGCTATTATATGAACTTTCGACCCTTTGCTGTGTCAGTTTCAAACCCTTTTGTGACATTTAGGTGTTGATTTTTCTTGGCAAGCAATAGCGATCCTGCCATTTTGTAGGTACCAACTTACGCCGGGGCATTTTTCTACCGAATAATGCGAAAACCTATCTTAAAGGAGGGGGAGGAGGTTTTTTATTTGTATTTTATTTTTTTATTAGCTTGATGGAGGTCTAGGGAGGAAACTAGAATACAAAATTATATAAGTAAAACTCTTCCACCAAGTCATTGTTCGTTGACCGTGATGTTTACACGGTCCACCTGGTCCCATTCCCACGCTAACCACCACCACCACCACTATAACTAATTCTGCCTCGCCTGGTCTGCTTCTCTGTGAGTTAAGGGTGGGGAGGACCGGAAGGACGGGATAGTCACGGAAATGAGCAGGAAGGTGTGAGGGTAGGGCGTGCTGATAGCCATTCAAGGGGACGTGGAAGGAGAGAGGAAATCAAATAGAGTAGAACGTAATGACAGAGGATAATGGATAAGGGGAGGAGAAGGGATGTAATGGAGAGGAAAGATGTAAAATAAAGATTGAGGATAAATGTTAAAGGATATTTTGAATGAGAAAAGAAGAACGATGAGAATGTGGGTACAGCTAAGAGGGGAGGGGATCTGGAAACTGATACATTTTAAAGCATGTATGTATCTGGAACAATTCATTATCCATCAAATGTATTGAAACTCCAAAGACCAATACCTTCCCAGACCACCTCTGAGAAGCTTGTATCTACTGCAACGCTATAATTCTACTAATGTTACGGTCACAGGACAGGCAGCAGTGTTGCCAACGTACTGCCATAATATCTACGGTCACAAACATACTTAACCATCAACATACTAATATACTACTGTAATATAAAGGTGTAGTACCGGAAAGAGGAGGCGCATATTGTTTGCTACCTAGACCTCCATCAAGCTTAAAGAAATACCCCCAAAGCCACCTTTCGAGATAACTATTGTCATTGTTCATTATACAGATGTCCCGCTTTAAATTGCAGGCTTACTATCTCTCACCAGGAAAAAGCAGCACCTACTATAAATGGCACAAGTCTTATAATTGAACAACGAGAAGGGAAGAGAAATCCTCAAATTGCCAAGCTAATGGGGCGATTGTCTTAAAGTATCAACAGTATAGTGGCTAAACATGAGAAAGAAGGGAATCAAGGAATATAAAATAACTTAAGATAGCATAACATGTTAGAACGTAATAATTTACAGTCGTTTGCTGTTAATTTTACGGATATTTACGGAAAGTGTGTGACATTATGTTGAGAGGTTAGTCACAGGTAACGAGCTGGTCACCCTCAACTTCGGTAATCAAAGTAGGGAGCACAGAGATGGTAAAGTGAAATGGTCAGGGAGATAAATGGCACATTGTTGAATCAACTATTATGGCCAACATTCTTTCATCAACATGTATGTGATGTTGTGTACTGGTATCGAACTCATAACAGTTGCCAGAATGTAATGAAAATTACGTCACTGGTACGGAATGAGTTAAGAACTTCGAGCTATAAGGAAGTTCGAGGCGAAAACACAACCTCCGTCCAACTTCGTTTGCGGAGATAATTACGCCATCGTGCTGAAGGTTGTAATGGATTTACTATGTAATTTTCTTAGATAATGCTAGCTTCTACTTGATTTAATTCAGACCGGTTTATTTTTAGTAATCTTCAGTAAACTTTTTATCAACTTGTGCTTTTCTTATGTCTTGCAAAATTATAGAAGACCTTGTAAAGCTTTGCATATTAATTTGCTAATAAACAATATTGTGTACTAACTAACCTTCCTACAGGAACGAACGCCGACGCCGTTTTGTAAACAAACTTTCTTGGGGGATTATACATATTAAATTCCAGTCAATTTTGTAGCAAATTTAAGTGCATTCATTTATCTTTTCCCCCTAGATATATTCTTGACTTTTTATCCTCAGACTGATTTTACTTTAAGCTAAGGGTGGTATTTGTACAAACTAACCTAGCCTAACCCAACCTGTCAAACTTTTAACCTAATCCAAACCTAGCCTAGCCTATAGCCAGCCAATCTGTTGTTCTTATTAACTCTAGTAGATATTGTATTTAGTATCCTACTGTAGCTATATATACTGTATATGTAATTATAGTTGTTGCTTGCACGATCTTGTAGTAACCTTTGACTGATACTTTTTTTGTTTTATCTAAAAAGAGTAGGCTACTGCTTTACTAGGCTACAGTGACACCAGGGCCATCTGTTGATACAGTATATTAACCCCTTGTGTGCAGTCACACTTTATTTTTATATAATCTCTATTTGGTGAATTGTATATTTAGTTACATGTTCTGTTATATATATATATATAATATATATATATATATATATATATATATATATATATATATATATATATATATAACAGAATATGTAACTAAATATACAATTAACCAAATAGAGATTATATAAAAATAAAGTGTGACTGCACACAAGGTGACAATTGAAGTTTGTGGTACTCCAACGTTGAGTGTTACAAACTCTTGGAGTGATTCCAGCTTCATGGTGAGGATGTTGATCTTGTTGTAGGCTTCATCTAATTTCACTGTCAAATTCTCTCGTTGCTGGCAGAGACGGCAGACTTCAAGATCGACAGTAGCAAACATGGACTCACCAAACCTACCGGCGCAGTTCGTACAAGTGCGAGGCATGGTGACAGTCAGTTTCTTCAGATCACTTCACTCACTTAAAAAACACTTCACTCACTTTAAAACACTTAACTCACTTTAAAACACTTCACTCACTTTAGAAACACTTCAATCACTTCAACCGAAAACAAATATGTTGAAATACGCAGAAATAGGTTATCAGGGGTGATAGCCTAACCGAAAACAAAAAAATTGAGATACGCAGAATTAGGCTTCCAGGGGCGATAGGCTAACCAAAAGTGTTTTAAAAATTGAAATACGCAGCAATAATAATAAAATTGAAATATGCAGAAATAGGCTACCAGGTGTGATAACCTAACCTTAACCCTCTCACCACGGAAGACCTCTTGAACGCCCATAAAAAAGCATATAACAGGTACCCGGAAGGCCTCTTGAACGCCAGTGGTTGAAAGCCTGTGAGCTTCGTGTGCGAGGCGTCGGTCCGACGCATGTAAACAACAGCCGGCTGGACCGACGCCCCGCATCTCCGGCCACAAGAAGGAGAGCGTCGCTTGTTCGTGTGTGTCTGTATGTTGTTGTTAAGTATCGAAAAGTGGTGTAAAGTGGCTGTGTTGGCCATAAAGTTATCTCCAATGAAATCATCATCACAGCTCAACCAGTTGACTTAGAGAGCTCTACTTAATGCCATTCTACAGGTAAATAACACAGCTACGCTTGGGGATGCGCGGGAATGCGTGAAGCAGTCTGATTAACGAATATACGGTAACCTAGCCTAGACGTTTTTCGGCCAAAACACCCGGGTTTCGAGGAATATATATATAATACATAGCCGGGGCTGGAGGGTTAAACAAATATATACATATTATATATATATTTGTTTAAGGTTAGGTTATCACACCTGGTAGCCTATTTCTGTGTATTTCAATTTTATTATTTTCGGTTAGGCTATTCAACGCTGGTAGCCTATTTGTGCGTATTTCAATTTTTTAAAAAACTTTGGGTTAGGCTATCGCCCCTGGAAGCCTAATTCTGCGTATCTCAAATGTTTTATTTTTGGTTAGGCTATCACCCCTGATAACCTATAATCTGCGTATTTCAACATGTTTGTTTTTGGTTGAAGTGATTGAAGTGTTTCTAAAGTGAGTGAAGTGTTTTAAAGTGAGTTAAGTGTTTTAAAATGAGTGAAGTGTTTTTTAAGTGAGTGAAGAGATCTGAAGAAACTGACTGTCACCATGCCTCGCACTTGTACGAACTGCGCCTGTAGGTTTGGTGAGTCCATGTTTGCTACTGTCGATCTTCAAGTCTGCCGTCTCTGCAGGCAACGAGAGAATTTGACAGTGAAATTAGATGAAGCCTACAACAAGATCAACGTCCTCACCATGAAGCTGGAATCACTCCAAGAGTTTGTAACACTCAACGTTGGAGTACCACAAACTTCAATTGTCACCGCAACTCTAGCAGCCACCAACGCCCCAACGTCAACTGCCAACAATTCAACGCCTGCAGTAGCCATTTCAGCTGATGGTTCCGATACTCAAGAAACAAATAGTGACTCTCTTCCCCCTCAAGACAACTTCCGTGTCGTGAGGAACAACGTTTGCCCCAAGACCAGGAAACCCATACCGATTACCGAGTGTCAAAACCGTTTCCAGATACTCACAGACTCAGATGACGAAGAAGAAAATTAATAGACTCCCGGCTCGTGGGAGACTCGATGATACGTGGTCAGCTCATAGAGTTTTGCGCCAGGGCACCTAAGACCAGGAAGCGTTTTTGTATCCCTGGTGGTGGTGTGGACGATGTACTTGCTGCAGTTGACGAAGTATCTAAGCTGGCCCCTGCTAATACAATGTACGTCATCCACGTTGGATCCAACGATGTACAGTGAACCCGGTCGGAAGATTTGCTTTTAAAGTACCAGCAGCTGATCAAGTCGTTTAAGGAGAAGTCATCAAGGATCATCATCTCAGGATCGTCCCCCGGCTTGGTGTAGAGAGCCGATTTTACAACATAGCCACCAGCACAAATCGTTGTCTAGCAAACCTCTGCAGGAAGGAAAACGTGGGATTCGTCGACACCTGGGACAATTTCTACTACGATGACTATTTGTTTCGGACGATGGAGTTCATCTGAACCAGGTGGGAGCAGCACATTTTGGGCGTCTTCTCAACGATGCGGTGAAGGATTTTCGGAGAAGAAATCGACTCTGCACAGGACAACCAGGAAGGAGGACCGAAGACAGCGAGGACGGAAACCTGCGAAGGAATTAAATGCTAATCCGTCAAGAACCGTGAATTTGGATAAAGCTCCACCAACACGACCCAAATTCAAAACCGCCAGGGATAACGACCGAGGACCGAGGACAGCCATGAATGTAAATGGAGATCCGACCAGCACCAAAAATTTGATTAAAGAACGTTCTGTGAGTTCTAAAACCGCAACTTTAAAGGTTTTCTATGCAAACACTCGTAGCATATGCAATAAATTTTCAGATTTAAAGGAACTAGTGTTTACAGAAAATTATGATGTGATTGGTATAACAGAATCTTGGCTCAATACAGAAGATAGAGACTTTTTAGCAGAGTATTCACTTCCCGGTTATGTAATGTTTGAGAATAGCCGAATTAATAAAAATGGAGGTGGCATTTTATTTTATATCAAAGAAAGTCTTAACCCGACCCTCTTGTCAAAACCTCAAATTGTGAACGTCGACACATCTTTTGTGCTAATAAAGAATAATAAAGGTACACAAATAATACTTGCATTAATATACAGACCTCCAGCTCAATCAGTGCAAACTGACCGAGAAATTTATGAACAAATTGCAGATGTAAGTAACTCACAAGGTACCGTATTTTTGGGCGACTTTAATTTACCTGTGACCAAGTGGGGCGATACTCTTACTTCACACTCCGGCCATGACTTGTATGCGAACTTGCAAGAGAGTTCACTCTATCAATTTGTTCGATCGCCGACCCGTGGTAATAATGTTCTTGACCTTGTACTTGCAACAAAAGAAGAATTAATAGAGAATTTGAATGTTGGCGATGAATTCAGTAACAGCGACCATCGTACAATAACTTTCACTTTAAAGTTTACTAGTAACGAACCAAATAGAAGCATCGAAAAAGTCCCTAATTTCAAGAAAGCAAACTTTCATTAACTTAGAGCTATGTTTAAAGAAACTGACTGGAGCTTTTTAATTAACAATAACGACAGAAATACATCTTGGGAATTATTCGAAACCACTTACCTAAAAGCAGTGCAGGACTGCATACCATCGAAAATACGGCGTCCAGGCCTAAATAATAAGCCCAAATGGTGGAATAAAGATATTTCAAACTGTCTGCTTGCTAAAAAGTTTGCTAATGATGGATTAAAATCCTTACAAAATGACAAAGAACTGGTGAAATTTGTAGAGCTACGACGCAAAGCCAAAAAGTTAATTAAGCAAAGTAAAAAGACCCTGGAGTTACATGTTGCGAATCAAAGTAAAACAAACCCGAAATAATTCTATAGTTATATCAGAAAGAAAACAGTAGGTACTTCACATTACTGTTGGACCGTTAGTCGATGAAAATGGAGAATACACCAAAGACGAAGTACCAATAAGTAAAGCCCTCAATACCTTCTTTGCATCAGTTTTTACAACGGAAGATCTCGGTGATATCCCTACACCATCGCCGATTCAGATTGATAATTCAGATGTTCGAAGCAATATCACCATTACAGAGAGAGAAGTATTGAATTGTTTAGATAAACTCAAGGTAAATAAAACGCCTGGACCTGATAAAATCTCACCTAGAGTCCTAAAGTAAGCTAAGGATGAGCTCTCTAAACCATTGACATTGCTATTTAATAAATCATTGCGGTCTGGAAATATGCCTGATCAGTGAAAGCTAGCCAACATAACACCGATATTAAAAAAAGGCAGCAAATTCCTACCCAGTAACTATCGTCCAATTAGCTTAACCTCAGTTGTATGTAAAATGTTAGAAACACTCATAAGAGACAGACTCGTAAATCACTTAGAGGAAAATAACATACTTAAAGATACCCAACACGGCTTTCGTAAAAAACGTTCATGTTTAACAAACCTCTTAGACTTCTTCCACGATATCCTCAACCTCTAAGATGAGAGTAAAGCTGTAGATATTATATACCTTGATTTTCAAGAGGCCTTTGACAAAGTTCCCCACAAACTTTTACTGCTAAAACTAAAAGCGCATGGAATACAAGATGGTGTGTTGAAATGGATAGAAAATTGGCTCAGCGACAGAAAGCAAAGAGTAGTCATAAACGGTAAGGCATCTAAATGGACCAATGTAAGTAGCGGGGTACCCCAGGGATCGGTACTAGGACCAATTCTCTTTCTAATTTACATCAACAACATAGATGAGGGTCTCACCTGTACATTCTCAAAATTTGCTGACGATACAAAAATTGCAAATAGCGTACTCTCAAAAGAACAAGTTGACGATATGCAACACAATCTAGATAAGTTGTCACGTTGGGCCATAATTTGGCAAATGAGTTTCAATGCGGATAAATGTAAAGTACTACATATCGGATACCAAAATGAGAAAGCAAACTATTTGATGAATGGCACTCAGCTTAAGAATGTAAACAGAGAAACCGATCTGGGAGTAACAATATCGAGTAACCTAAAACCGAATCAACAATGTTCAGAAGTTGTTAAGAAGGCAAACAAAATAATTGGCTTTATAGGCAGGTCATTTGAGCATAAATCCAAAGACGTTATCCTAACCCTTTACAATTCCTTAGTCTGCCCTCTTCTTGAATACTGCGTTCAATCCTGGTGCCCTTATTACCAAAAAGATATAGACAAGCTAGAACGAGTTCAACGTAGAGTTAACAAAATGATAGCCTAAATAACAAACCATACGAGGAGCGTCTTAGAGAATTAAATCTATTTCCTTTAAGCCTATCTATCTATCTATACGCTCAGGCCCAATCCCCATTTTGGGGGTAGCCGACTCAAGACAGAGCAAGAACAGGGAAAACACAAAAACAACATAAAACAAAAAATAAACACAGATAAAAAACACAAACTCTCACACATCCAGGTCACCCAGGAGAAGACCCAGAGACCAGGGTTACCTAGGTCGCTCAAGCACTCCCCCGGCCCCTGACCACCCGGAGAGATTCCGATCTCGGCAGGCAGACATGCAGCGGAGCCAAAGCCACAAGCCCTCCCACCACACTTCCAGGCACACCCTTCATATTAATCGTCTCCCCGGGCCAGGCGCCTGATGGACTATTATCTAGTCCAACTTGCGCCCGACCCCTTACTCCAAATGACCACGTGTTCACTCAACTATTCACAAGCATTCTCCATTCACTCCTTTAAGCCAGCGCAGATTAAAAGGCGACTTAATTCAAGTGTTCAAAATCATCAAAGGCATCGACAATATGAACTGTAGTAAGTACTTCACTATCGACCAATCTAATTACACGCGGGGAAATGGTTGCAAAATGATTGGTAAATCTTTTAACTTACACAAACTACAGGAACTCCAGCGTCGCTTCATGACCTCCTCTGGACTTAACTTCACCTTTGAAAAATCAAACAATGGACAACTCCCCTTCCTCGACATCCTCGTAGCTCTGAACGACCATGGGTTCAAAACCACCGTCTACATTAAACCCACTAACACAGGACAATACCTCAACGGCGATAGTGAATGCCCCCGCCATTATCTTCTATCCTCCATCTCCGCCTATGTAAGGAGAGCCCTCACGCACTGCTCTACCTTGGCCGACACCCACCAGGAACTAGAAAGACTATCCCAAGTTTTAGTAAATAATGGATACTCCAACTCCGACATCTCCAGCACCATCAACCACCATCTTGAAAAATGGTACACCCAAAGCCCTCCCAACATTGACCCCCCCAATGAAATTAAGATCTTCTACCGCAATTTTATGTCCTCTGAACACAAAAATGACGAGGCCGTCTTAAAAGAAATAATCTCCAAACATGTCCACCCAACTAACGCGGAAAACAAAATCAAATTAATAATTTATTACAAATCCCCCAAGACCTCCAACCTCGTTCTCCGCAACAAACCAGCTTCCACCAAGATAAAGAGCCCGATGACCGACGATCACGTCATTACCAACATACCTGTAATTATGAGGACTGTGGACCTCATTCCTATATTGGTATGATGCAGACTCGTCTCTCACGTCGGTTAACTCTTCACCTTCAGGCTGGAGCCATCAAAGACCACTATCTCACCCCTAACCACCCCCACCTCACACGCAACGAGTTAGAGAAACACACCACCATACTCGATAAAGAAAGTGACCCAAGGAGATTACCTATACTCGAAGCATTATATATCCAAGCCTTACATCCCAACATCAACAACCAAACTCTGGACCTTCAGATCCTTCCTTCTGCCAAAGGGCACTTTCCTACAGGACCTAACGCCCCCCCTCGCCCCCCGGTGCCCTTGACGCAGCCCCCCGCGCTACCTCCTTCAGCTTCGTCTTCTGCCGGCGCCACACGGACTACGCAACTTAGGCCACGCCCCTCGACACGCAGCCAATCAGCTTCGACCCCGCCAACCGACCACCTCCATCCCGCATCCAGTGCGTATGCGTGAAGCGGTTTTATCTATCTCTCTCCTAGAATACCCCTCCACCAATAGCAGACTTTTGCCCCCTGATTTTCGCCTCCTCTGATCCTCCACCCTCTATATTACCCTTCCTGTTTACCTTGTATATCATTCTATCCTTACTTGATAATGCTGGTTGTCCAGTGAAACGCGTCGTATATCCTGTATCATCATGTACATTAATGTAACCCTGTACCACCATGAATTTTGCTCATCTCATTCATCTACTTCCTGCCACCCAGCGAAAACTCATCAGAGACCTGGAAACTTTGAATAATAAAATTTCCAACGCAGAAATTGTCATTTCTTTCAACCTCGTATGTATTAAAGAAAATGTATTACCTGGCTTTACTAACATATATATATATATATATATATATATATTTATATATATATATATATATACCAGGGTTTTTACCAGGTTTCTTTATTGATTGTGGTGAGTTCTACCTGACTGGGGAATTCCAAAATCACACAATACATGCATATAAGTCCAATAGAGGGTACATATAACACCACGTATGATTGTAAAGAACAGTTTTATTTATTTTAAATTCTTACCTAAATGATCATAGATAGGTACAGATAAATCAGATGATAATTTGATACAACAGGAACTGTCCTAGCACGTTCGAGGATCTAGATGGAGCTCAGGTATACAATAAGTTTTAGCTTGCCTCTTAAACAATGCAAATAACATATAATAGATACACTTATGAATTTTACAAATTATGTGCTTGTTCAACATTTATACATCATTATAGCACTTGTACAACATACGAGGATTTATTCTAAGTCAATAATGTGGACTCTAACTATTTATGCGTTTGCGTATTGGCGAGAAATAAGACAGAGTCAATATGTTGGGACTCTAACTTTTATAAGCACCGACGTACTGGTGTAAATTTAGGCAGAGTCAATATGTTAGCACTTTAATTTTATAAGCACTGACGCACTGGTGTACATTTAGGCAGAGTCAATATGTTGGGACTGTAACTTTTATAAGCACCGACGCAGTGTACATTTAGGAAGAGTCAATATGTTGGGACAGTAACTTTTATAAGCACCAACGCACTGGTGTGAATTTAGGCAGAGTCAATATGTTGGGACTCTAACTTTTATAAGCACTGACGCACTGGTGTACATTTAGGCAGAGTCAATATGTTGGGACTGTAACTTTTATAAGCACCGACGCAGTGTACATTTAGGAAGAGTCAATATGTTGGGACAGTAACTTTTATAAGCACCAACGCACTGGTGTGAATTTAGGCAGAGTCAATATGTTGGGACTCTAACTTTTATAAGCACCGATGCACTGGTGTGAATTTAGGCAGAGTCAATATGTTGGCACTCTAACTTTTATAAGCACCAATGCACTGGTGTGAATTTAGGCAGAGTACAAAGGAGTACAAAGGAGTACAAAGGAAATCAAGCAACAACAGATCTAGTGACCCTTCTAGGTTGCTTGTCCTCCAAAACACTGAGGATCAAGTGTCCAAACAGTGGTTTAGAGTGGGTAAGGGAACATTGGAAAGGGAAATACTGCCCTGGAACTAATGTCCGTGGCAGGATTAGGAAGTTAGTAGGGGACAGATGGGTTAGTAACAGAGGGGGGGATAAAATAAAGTTATTCATTTACAAACGCAGTCAGTCGCGGGTTTGATGCGAGATATTTGTCTACGCGGAGTTTAAATGAATCAACGGTGATGCAGTCTATAACGTTTCGGGGAAGCCCATTCCACAAGTTGACAACTCGATTGAAGAAGAAATTCTTAGATTCGTGTGAGTTAAAAGATTTACCAATAATTTTGCAACCGTTTCCCCGCGTGTAATTAGATTGGTCGATAGTGAAGTACTTACTACAGTTCATATTGTCGATGCCTTTGATGATTTTGAACACTTGAATTAAGTCACCTCTTAATCTGCGCTGGGTTAAAGGAAATAGATTTAATTCTCTAAGACGCTCTTCGTATGGTTTGTTCTTTAGGCTAGGTATCATTTTGGTAACTCTATGTTGAACTCGTTCTAGCTTGTTTATATCTTTTTGGTAATAAGGGCACCAGGATTGAACGCAGTATTCCAGAAGAGGGCGGACTAATGAATTGTAAAGGGTTAGGATAACTTCTTTGGATTTATGCTCAAATGACCTGCCTATAAAGCCAATTATTTTGTTTGCCTTCTTAACAACTTCTGAACATTGTTGACTCGGTTTTAGGTTACTCGATATTGTTACTCCCAGATCGGTTTCTCTGTTTACATTCTTAAGCTGAGTGCCATTCATCGAATAGTTTGCTTTCTCATTTAGGTATCCGATATGTAGTACTTTACATTTATCCGCATTGAAACTCATTTGCCAAATTTGGGCCCAACATGACAATTTATCTAGATTGTGTTGCATATCGTCAACTTGTTCTTTTGAGAGTACGCTATTTGCAATTTTTGTATTGTCAGCAAATTTTGAGATTGTACAGGTGAGACCCTCATCTATGTCGTTGATGTAAATTAGAAAGAGAATTGGTCCTAGTACCGATCCCTGGGGTACCCCGCTACTTACATTGGTCCATTTTGATGCCTTACGTTTATGACTACTCTTTGCTTTCTGTCGCTGAGCCAATTTTCTATCCATTTCAACACACCGTCTTGTATTCCATGCGCTTTTAGTTTTAGCAGTAAACGTTTGTGGGGAACTTTGTCAAAGGCCTTTTGAAAATCAAGGTATATAATATCTACAGCTTTACTCTCATCGTAGAGGTTGAGGATATCGTGGAAGAAGTCTAAGAGGTTTGTTAAACAGGAACGTTTTTTACGAAAGCCGTGTTGAGTATCTTTAAGTATGTTATTTTCCTCTAAGTGATTTACGAGTCTGTCTCGTATGACCGTTTCTAGCATTTTACATACAACTGAGGTTAAGCTAATTGGACGATAGTTACTGGGTAGGAATTTGCTGCCTTTTTTGAATATCGGTGTTACGTTGGCTAGCTTCCACTGATCGGGCATAGTTCCAGACTGCAAGGATTTATTGAATAGTAATGTCAGTGGTTTAGAGAGCTCATCCTTAGCTTCCTTTAGAACTCTAGGCGAGATTGTATCAGGTCCAGGCGTTTTATTTACCTGAGTTTATCTAAACAATTCAATACTTCTCTCTCTGTAACGGTGATATTGCTTAGAACATCTGAATTATCAATCTGAATCGGCGATGGTGTAGGGATATCACTGAGGTCTTCTGTTGTAAAAAAACTGATGCAAAGAAGGTATTGAGGGCATTACTCATTTGTTCTTCGTCTTTGGTGTATTCTCCATTTTCATCGACTAACGGTCCAACAGTTGAAGTAACAACTTTTTTCTTTCTGATATAACTATAGAATTCTTTCGGGTTTGTTTTACTTTGATTCGCAATATGTAACTCTAAGGTCTTTTTACTTTGCTTAATTAACTTTTTGGCTTTGCGTCGTAGCTCTACAAATTTCAGCCGTTCTTCGTCATTTTGTGAGGATTTTAATCTATCATTAGCAAATTTTTTAGCAAGCAGGCAGTTTGAAATATCTTTATTCCACCATTTGGGCTTATTATTATGGCCTGGACGCCGAGTTTTTGATGGTATGCAGTCTTGCACTGCTTTTAGGTAAGTGGCTTCGAATAACTTCCAAGATGTATTTATGTCGTTATTGTGAATTAAAAAGCTCCAGTCAGTTTCTTTAAACATAGCTCTAAGTTTATGGAAGTTTGCTTTCTTGAAATTAGGGACTTTTTCGATGCTACTATTTGGTTCGTTACTAGTAAACTTTAAAGTGAAAGTTATCGTACGATGGTCGCTGTTACTGAATTCATCACCAACATTCAAATTCTCTATTAATTACAGTCAATATGTTGGGACTCTAACTTTTATAAGCCTCGACTCACTGGTGTGAATTTAGGCAGAGTCAATATGTTGGGACTCTAACTTTGATAAGCACTGACGCACGGGTGTGAATTTAGACAGAGTCAATAATTATATTGGGACTCTAACCATAGATACCTTGTCACTGGTATCACTTTGTATCTATTATTATTATGGGCTCCCCGCTACACAGGGGGGAGCAGAAGCACTGAAGGGTTTAGGTTACAGCTTGGGGTCGTCGAGTCTCCGTTGGGCCGTCCAGGTTGGCCTGTCGTGTGGATTAGTTGTTTTGGTTTACAGATGGATTAATTGGTATTGGGTCTTAAATGAGGCTCCTTAACCCTTATTTAGCGGCGAGCAACATAAGTCGAGTTAAATAAAGCTGGACTATGTGGCGGCCATCGACATAACTCGAGTGGCAATTTCAGCACGTAATGTGGCTGAGAGAGAGAGACAAGTGGTGGCAGGAGACTAGCGAGCGTATGACTGCTCCAGACCACCGCGGCGAACCTACTGACACAAATCTCAGCTCCCTCCTCCCTCTCTCACTCGCTACATACTCAATTATGTACTGAAAGTACCGAATTACCTGCTTTTTGCACTCGCGTTGCACGGTTATTGCAAGAAAACTATCCATCATACAAGGATCGTTATGGTGTCATTCGAAAGCTCTGTTTATGCCCTTTCAGGGATAGGTACTTGTTTTACGTTCTGGGTCTTATTTAGGCATGAAAATGATCACGTAAACAGCCCTATTTTGGCTAAAAACACCCCGCTGTGCGGTACACATAAATAAACCGCATAGGCCGCTCGTAAGGTGTTAAATGTCATGACACTGGGCACCTCATCCGACGAACGCGAGTATAAAGTAGCAGAGGGCTATAGATACTTGACTATCCTGGCCGTTATATTAATAGGTGGTGAAGTTCTGTTCAGGTACTCTTGGTGTGGGGTCTTTAATATAAAGTCTCAAATGTAATGACACAGTGACGATATATCGGGCTAACGCGAGTCAATAGTATGGTCATGACCAATCCTATATTTTCGACTGCCTCTGACCTTTATAAAAGGTTCAAGAAACTCGGTGCGGTGTTGAAACCTTTTAATTGCAAGTGTCTGCTAACATGTTGTTGGACAGATGCACTAAGGACTTTTATATGCAGAGTGCCAGTTACGGTGTCTCGCAAAGCCTATACTAGACGAAGTTCCTTGACATGTCAAGTATCTTTCGAAGAGTGAAGGAGGTGCTGTATTTATTAATAAAAGTAATTTCGGGACATGTCCGTAATGTTATATTTTTAATATTAAAAGTCGCCGCCTATTGGGGATTATTATGTTAGGACAATTGCCATGGTACGTCTAACAATATTTCCTTAATAGGAAAAAAAACTCAGACCTTTCAAGATATTCAGCATGCCTTCAATCTTTACTTGAATGGGAGGGTAATCCTAGGACTATCACTACTAGCATGCCAGTATTTGAAAGCCCTAGAATTGCTTGCCCTGTTCAGCTTTCGTCGGAGAGTGACGACTTTAGCTGAGATGTCCCGAGTAGGTCTTCTAGGGTCACACGGTCACAAGTCTAGTCGGGGCGGATCTAAGGGGATTAGGAGAGCCCCTTTCAAGTTTGCAGGCAGGTGATCCGTCCCTTGAGTGTAAGTAGGGCGTAAGTCTCTACTCCGGTGGTGGTGCTGGTAGTCCTTTTTCTATTGGCTGAATATTATACGTCTTCTTGGGGCTTCTTGGAAGGTGGAAGGAGTACTAATATTCTGTCCGGGCGTTAATGTACGCTCCGATGAAATGGTGGCAATCCGGGCATCTCTTCCGGTGTTTGTAGCGGGCGTGGGAGTATTATTGCTATGGAAATGATGTTGGGTAATACTTGTGGAATTCTGGTGGTAATTTGGTATACGTGGTATCCCTCGTTGATGTTCTTCTCCTCTCTGTTGTTTCACCTTTGGTCTTCTTTTGTTCGTGCTGTTTCTTGTTGGTGTGAGGCAGTTTTGGTATGTGTGGCATTGCAGATATTTTATTTTGCATTGTTCTTGGTGTTGGTACTTCCTTCTGTTCTACTTCAGTTTCTCCTTTCTTTTGTACCGGAAATCGTTCTCCTTGGCGGCAGCCATCTTGTCTTTCTCGTTCGTTGATATCTTCTCGTAAGTTGTTTCTTTTGATATCTTCCATCGTTGTTGCCTTTTCCATCTTTTCTTAGTTTCCTTCTGCTTATCGTTGTTCTTCTTGTGGGGGGCTTGGGGTCTGGAATGCGGTGTTTTGTGGTTGATTTTCCTTTGCTTCCTCTTTTTCGGTGTCTTTATCTGTTTTGTTTTAGTTTCTCCTTCCGTCTCTCTCCCTCGATTCTCGCCTGCTTTGTTTCTTGTTCTCATGTGGTTTTCCTATTTCTATACAGTATATGGGAGTCTTCTCTAACTGTTATTTTTATATATATCTATATATATATATATATATATATAATATATATATATATATATATATATATTATATATAATTATATATATATATATTATTATATTATACCGTATATATGTATAGAGGGTGTCCCAGGAGGAAAGGGCATAACATTGAGAAAATTATAAAACAAACTATTCTAACCCTAAAATTTTCTATAAGAAATATTCCAAATCTTAACCAGTACAGCGATATTGCATGTTGAAAATAGCATTTTCTTAAGTATTTCCCCATAAGGGTGGCCTAGCTGTCCTAGTACCTACCACACCTCCATCTAACTTCATTTATTTTACCATGTTATTGTAAAGATATTATAATTCTGTAAGTTTAAAAATGATTATAGATATAATAGCTCACTTTGGACCAGTTAGAAACTAGCTGACATGGAAGAGACCATTACAGTGAGGTGGGGGAGGACACTATATAAAACCTTCAATATATTTTTAAACGGTTGATATTTGGACTTTTAGTTATAGAACATTTTAGGCTTAGAATACCTTGTTTTTATCATTTCCCAAAGTTATGCCCTTTCCTCCTGGGACACCATATATAATATATATATATAATATATATATAATTATATATATAATATATATATAGATATACAATATATATATATATTCTTCTGTCCTGTCTATCTTTCCCCTAACTCTACCAATTTTCCAAAATTCTTTGACTATCTAAACTCTAAAGTGGAACACATTCTATACATCTCTCCCTTCTTGGAAATCTCCATCTTAGGAGATTTCAATGTTCACCACCGCCAATGGCTCTCCTCTTACTACTGACCAACCTGGTGAACAATCCTTCGTCTTTTCTATCCAAAATTTCCTAGAGCAGCTAGTCCAGCAACCCTCCCGTATCCCGGATCGCTTCGGAGATCGGCCCAACATTCTTGACTTATTTCAGACTTCTAACCCTTCTTGAGATTGTTCGGCCATATGGAACGTATGGAAAGCGAGAGATTGACTAAGAGGGTGTACGAGAGCGAGGTGGAATGACAGAGAAGGAGAGGGCACCGAAGGAGAGGTTGGAAGGATGGAGTGAGGAAGTATATGAGTGAAGGCGGTGCTGGTTGGGAGGAGAGGCGTCGACTGACTGGGGACAGAGGTGCATGGGGGCGGTTCGTTCGTGGCCACACCTTCGGGGATCACGGCGTCAGGCAATAGATAGATAGATAGAACCCTTCTTCTTATACTGTCAATATTTTCTCTCCTTTGGGCTCCTCCGACCATAAACTTATCTCCGTTACCTGTCCTATCTCTCCAGTACGGCCACCCGATCCTCCCAGCTGACGGCGCTTGTGGCACTTTGGCGCTGCCGACTGGGAGGCTCTTCGGCAGTACTCTTTGATTTCCCAGGGAATGACTTCTGCTTCCGTGGCCGGGGAGCGTCGGAGAGTGCTGAACGCATTACCGAGGTAATTCTCTCGGGCATGGAAGCGTACAGTCCATTTTCTTTCTCTCGGTCTAATGCAAATAAATTTTGGTTTACTCACGCCTGTTCTACTGCTGTCCACAACAAGGAGGAAGCATTCAAACGGTACCGACGCCTTAAAACTCTAGAATCTAATTGTTCTTATGTTTCTGCCCGGAATCATGCCAAATCTGTTCTTCGACTTGTCAAGCACTCTTTCATCAATAATAAATGCACTGAACTATCCAACTCTATCTCTTCCCAAGCTTCTGGCATCTAGCCAAAAACCTCTCCAACAATTTTTCTTCCTAGTCTTTCCATCCCCTTTTCCACTCAGCTGGCACATCCATCACTTCTTCCTCTGACAAAACTGAACTCTTCGCTCAAACCTTTGCTAGAAACTCCACCTTGGATGATTCCTTTGCTATTCCTTCTTATCCACCCCCCTCTCTCCTACTGATGCCTAATGTCCTAATCTCTTCTAAAGATGTACTTTCTACCCTCTCTGGCCTTAATACTAAGAAGGAGTATGGTCCGGACGGTGTTCCTTCTGTTGTACTTAAAAACTGTGCTTCCGTGCTGACTCCCTGCCTAGGTAAACTCTTTCATCTCTGTCTCTCCTCTAACGTCTTCCCTTCATGCTGGAAGTTTGCTCTCATTCAAAATGTTCCAAAGAAGGGTGACTGCTCTCAACCCTCCAACTATCGTCCAATTGCTCTCATTTCTTGTATCTCTAAAGTTTTTGCAACTATTCTTGCTTCCAAATTTCTTAAGCATTTCTCTTCTCATAATCTACTCACAGATCGCCAGTATGGCTTCCTTAAGGGTCGCTCTACTGGTGATCTTCTTTCTTATCTTACTAACTCTTGGTCATCATCCTCTCGGGACTTCGGTGAGACCTTTTCTATTGCACTAAACATATCGAAGACCTTTGTTAGAGTCTGGCACATATTTTAAATTTCTAAACTGCCCTCTTTCGGTTTCCATCCCTCCACCTGTGCTTTTGTCTCTAATTTCCTTTCCGGCCGTTCCATTGCTGCGTTGAGGACAGCCATCGCTCACTTCTTCATCCTATCAACTTCGGTGTTCCTCAGGGCTCTGTCCTATCTCCTATTCTCTTTCTAATTTGTATAAACGATCTTCTCAACTGTATCTCCAGTCCCATCCATTCATACACAAACGACTCTACCTTACACTACTCGATTAGTTTTCCAGAACGCCCCAGCCAGAAATCCCTCAAATACAAACGTAATGAAGCCATAGAACACTTATCTTCTGATCTAACTACTATTTCAAATTGGGGCAGGGAAAACATTGTTACCTTTAATGCTTCCAAAACCCAATTTCTCCATCTATCTACCTGTTTGGAGCTCCAAGTAGCCTATCCCTTATTCTTCAACAATACAAAAATGAATCCTTCATCTTCTCTCAATATTCTTGGCATCACTTTTTCTTCTGCTCTCACTTGGAAGGACCATATTACCAGTCTTGCTAAGGCAGCCTCCCTGAAGCTAGGTGTGCTCAACCACCTCAAGAGATTCTTTACTCCTGCACAGCTTCTTGCTCTGTACAGGGGCACAGTGCATCCTTGTATTGAGTATTGTTCACATGTGTGGGGAAGATCCTCTCACACCACACTTCTAGACAAAGTAGAAAGGAAGGCCTGTCGTATCATTAACTCCCGCCCACTCACCAACTCTCTGCAAATTCTCTCTCTTCGCCGCAATGTTGCATCTCTCTCGTTATTCTATCGCTACTACAATAATCAGTGCTCCTTAGAGCTCTCCCAGTATATACCACCTCCTCTATATAGGGTACATGGTACCCGTCATGCAACATAATCCCACCCCTACTCTGTGCAACTCTCCAAACCAAGAGTGAAACGTTACTCTTAAGCCTGGTTCACACATAGCCGAGTCGGTGCCCGAGTCCAACACGAGTGATGAAATTTTGCTATTCGGCAATGACTCGTCAGTACTCCTCAACACTCGTGTATACTCGTGTTACACTCGTGTATACTCGTGTTACACTCGTGTATGCTCTCCATGGACTCGCCACTCTCGAGGGTACTCGTGGCGTGGTCCAAAAATGTCATGCATGCTTGACATTTTTGGGCCGTGCCACGAGTGTGGCCTAAATACGTGTAGACTCGTGTACATACCTGTTGATTCGTGTACACTCGTGTTTGACTCTAAATAAATCTTCGTTATACGTGTTAACTCGTGTAACACTCTTTGGTGATTCGTCGATTATGGTGAACATTTCGATGTCGTATTTTGTGTGTCAAAATAAAATGTATGTGACTCCAGGTGCTGTTTTGCATCCAATTAATATTTATAGTTACTTTATTCATATAAGTTTCATTTACAATTTTTACTCAAGTTTTAAATGACTTGTTAACAGAGAAACAAATAAGTAATATGAATTAAATATTTTTTGGAAGAATAAATAAAATAATAATGATGATTAAGCAATTTGAAAGGACATAGTTCATGGTAGAACATATAAGGGAAATATGCTGAAAATTATTATAATACTGTTATGGATATAAGAACATAATACTATGCGCTGTACTGTCCCTGGAAACATAATAAGGGTCGTATTGTCATTAATATGATAATTTTCACATGAAAAAAAAAAAAAAAAAAAATATATATATATATATATATATCCCCGATACTGTAGGCCTACTCCCTCCCCTCCCTGTCCCGGCCTCAACCCCGACCCCGTTACTGTGATGAATGTTGATAAGCCTTGTGCTACACCCTATTGATAATGCGAAACTAATGAACATACTTAAAAGTGCATGTTATTTGGTCTCTATATAATCTGTGAATCATTTCCGATATGATGGAATTAAAGAATTTTGTTTTCCACCAACTCATAATCAGCAAAAACAACACAAATGATAATTAAAAACATGTTACAATATATCCCCATCATTTTGTGTATACCGTGGGAAAACAAAAAATCTATCAAAGTAAATCTTCCATCTCCAAAGCTCGGCGCCTCGCACAGCAAGACGGAGGGGAGGGTTGAAATATTGTGTTGACTATCTTATTTATTGTTTATCTATGTGCTGGAAGTATATTATATTTTTCAATTCCATTGCATTAGAAATGATTCAAAGATTACAAAAAGTCCAAATAAGACATAGTTATGTTAGTAATATAGTAATGTATAAGGGAGTTAGGTAGATGCATTAGAGAGATAGAGATAGGGGAGGTGTGGTGGAGTGGTCTTGCCACTGGCCTGGTAATCCAAAGGTCCCGGGTTCAAATCCCGATGTATCAATGGGAAGATATTATGGGATGGAATTTGCGCTGTACCTAGTATCAGTGCATTACCACAAGCCCATCCGAAACGACAATAAAATCCCCTCATTGTTCCCTGATTTAATAGCACTGTATAAATATTCCCATATTCAAAATATGCTATAGGGGTGCAATGCCTGGTGAGTTATCTGCTCAACAGGTGGCGTTGTGTGTGTGTAAGTATGAGAGTCCGAGTGTAGGGAGTGAGACAGTGAAGCACGGGAACGAGGTGGCTTCAGAGATGGGGTCGTTTCGGGTCATGAGTGAGCACCGTGCCTCATGTGAAGGCAAGATGGCAGGTGCTCATTGTACTCTACGTGCTTCACATGTCTCACTCCCTAGACTGGAACAAGACCTCACGGGCTTCACTGTTCATTGTAAAGCGGTGAATGTTAAGGCTCTCAG
>CM064529.1:42381751-42579251 GCA_032716605.1 Paralithodes platypus
TGTAAAATCAGCTCTCTACACCAAGCTGGGGGACGATTCCTGAGACGATGATCCTTGATGACTTCTCCTTAAACGACTTGATCAGCTGGTGGTACTTTAAAAGCAAATCTTCCGACCGGGTTCGCTGTACATCGTTGGATCCAACGTGGATGACGTACATTGTATTAGCAGGGGCCAGCTTAGATACTTCGTCAACTGCAGCAACTACGTCGTCCACACCACCACCAGGGATACAAAAACGCTTCCTGGTCTTAGGTGCTCTGGCGCAAAACTCTGTGAGCTGACCACGTATCATCGAGTCTCCCACGAGCCGGACTTCTTTATTTGCGCTTTGTCATCTGAGTCTGTGAGTATCTGGAACGGTTTTGACACTCGGTAATCGGTATGGGTTTCTGGTCTTGGGGCAAACGTTGTTCCTCACGACACGGAAGTTGTCTTGAGGGGGAAGAGAGTCACTATTTGTTTCTTGAGTATCGGAACCATCAGCTGAAATGGCTACTGCAGGCGTTGAATTGTTGGCAGTTGACGTTGGGGCGTTGGTGGCTGCTGGAGTTGCGGTGACAATTGAAGTTTGTGGTACTCCAACGTTGAGTGTTACAAACTCTTGGAGTGATTCCAGCTTCATGGTGAGGACGTTGATCTTGTTGTAGGCTTCATCTAATTTCACTGTAACATTATCTCGTTGCTGGCAGAGCCGGCAGACTTGAAGATCGACAGTAAAAAACACGGACTCACCAAACCTACCGGCGCAGTTCGTACACGCACGAGGCATGGTGACAGTCACTTTCTTCAGATCACTTCACTCACTTAACCCTTATTTAGCGGCGAGCAACATAAGTCGAGTTAAATAAAGCTGGACTATGTGGCGGCGCTCGACATAACTCGAGTGGCAATTTCAGCACGTAATGTGGCTGAGAGAGAGAGACAAGTGGTGGCAGGAGACTAGCGAGCGTATGACTGCTCCAGACCACCGCGGCGAACCTACTGACACAAATCTCAGCTCCCTCCTCCCTCTCTCACTCGCTACATACTCAATTATGTACTGAAAGTACCGAATTACCTGCTTTTTGCACTCGCGTTGCACGGTTATTGCAAGAAAACTATCCATCATACAAGGATCGTTATGGTGTCATTCGAAAGCTCTGTTTATGCCCTTTCAGGGATAGGTACTTGTTTTACGTTCTGGGTCTTATTTAGGCATGAAAATGATCACGTAAACAGCCCTATTTTGGCTAAAAACACCCCGCTGTGCGGTACACATAAATAAACCGCATAGGCCGCTCGTAAGGTGTTAAAAAACAATTCACTCACTTTACAACACTTCACTCACTTTAAAAACACTTCAATCACTTTAGAAACACTTCAATCACTTCAACCGAAAACAAATATGTTGAAATACACAACAATAGGTTATCAGGGGTGATAGCCTAACCGAAAACAAAAATGTTGAGATACGCAGAATTACGCTTCCAGGGGCGATAGCCTACCCAAAAGGTTTTTTTTAAATTGAAATACGCAACAATAGGCTACCAGCGTTGAATAGCCTAACCGAAAATAATAAAATTGAAATACACAGAAATAGGCTACCAGGTGTGATAACCTAACCTTAAACAAATATATATATATAACAGAATATGTAACTAAATATACAATTCACCAAATAGAGATTATATAAAAATAAAGTGTGACTGCACACAAGGGGTTAATATACTGTATCAACAGATGGCCCTGGTGTCACTGTAGCCTAGTAAAGCAGTAGCCTACTCTTTTTAGATAAAAAAGTGTATCAGTCAAAGGTTACTACAAGATCGTGCAAGCAACAACTAAAATTACAGATATATATAGCTACAGTAGGATACTAAATACAATATCTACAAGAGTTAATAATAAAAACAGATTGGCTGGCTATAGGCTAGGCTAGGTTAGTTTGTACAAATACCACCCTTAGCTTAAAGTAAAATCAGTCTGAGGAGAAAAAGTCAAGAATATATCTAGGGGGAAAAGATAAATGAATGCACTTAAATTTGGTACAAAATTGGCTGGAATTTAATATGTATAATCCCCATAAAAAGTTTGTTTACAAAATGGCGTCGGCGTTCGTTCCTGTAGGCAGGTTAGTTAGTACACAATATTGTTTATTAGCAAATTAATATGCAAAGCTTTACTTACATACAAGGCAGTTAAATAGATACTTACTACAGTAGGTAATGGGTAAAATTAGGGGCTACGATTTTATATAAAATAAGAAGAGAGCGTTTGTTTACAAAACAAAACTACAGATGGCGCTAGTGGCGCCCTGTCCGAGCTGGAGAATTGTGATAAACACAAAGTTTATCAGTCAATACACAGCGAAATATCGTGCAGTGTTACTTACTAAGCTACAGGATGGTTACACGTGCTCTTAACCACCTTTCATGCACAAGAATGAAGAGGATGAGTAGTTAATACTCAAATTATGATAGATATCGTGAGAGTGTTGACAGAGCGTCTGCAGCGTCTGGCGGTAGCGAGGGTGGGGGGGGGGGGGGGTTGAGGAAAATTAGAGAACTCTATATGTTTTTTGTGGATTTAGAGAAAACCTTTGACAGGGTGCCCAGAGAGGTTATGCAGTAGGCTATGAGAAAACTTTGTGTGGAGGAGTGGTTGGTGCGAGTGGTAATGAAGATGTATGTGGGCTCTCGAGCGACGGTGAGTGTGAAAGGGGATCTGAGTGATAAGTTTTTGGTGAATGTTGGAGGACGCCAAGGTTCCGTCCTGAGCCCGCTCTTGTTTGTCCTGGTCTTGAAGGGGCTGTTCAGGTTGGGTCTGCCTTGGGAGTTGCTCTACGCAGATGACCTGGTAGTGATTACTGACAGTGCAGCTGAGGCTGAAACAACGTTCCTATGGTGCCCTGTCTGTATAAAGGGGATTTGGTGTAATTTGATTCAGTTTTGCACATGCCAGGGATGGGTGCATATGAGGTGTTGTGGTTTGAGGGGCACCTTGTCGCAGACGTTAACTTTGAATGTCCATATGTTTGGGTGCCTTGGCAGTACCAGATCCACCTGGTAGTGTAGAGTTCGGGGATGTGCACCTGGAATGTGTCAATAAGTTTTGTTACTTGGGCGACTTGATTGCTGCTGATGGTGGGGCTGTGGCCTGCTCCGTCGTAGGAGTCAGAAGGGGATGGAAGAAGTTCAGAGAGATGATGCCTTTACTGACCATGAAAGGGCTATCTGTACGACTAAAAGGGAGGTTACATATCACTTGTGTTAGAAGTGTAATGGTGTATGCTATCGAAACCTGACCAGTCAAGATGGAAGATGCAGATAAGATGGAGCGAAATGAGATGAGGATGGTGAGATAGATATGTGGGTCTTCTATGTGAGACAGAACCCCAGTGTGGAACTCGTAGTTTAATTAGGTATTGCGAGTATTAGTGAGGAGATGTATAGGCTTATATGGTAAATTGTCATGTGGAAAGGATGAATGAGAACAATTTAGTTAAGAAAACAAGTATAGGAACATGGAGGTAGTCGCAGGGAGGGGTAGACCAAGAAAGGCTTGGGATCACATGGTACAAACCGATCTCGCAGCTAAAGGACTGACTAAAGGAGACGCCAAAGACTGGGGTGCCTTGAATGCCGCCATTAGCTGAACAAAAAGACTGACCTACTGACGTGTAGATCATAGTCTTTATTGAATGTATGTATTATAGTTATTTAAATCACCAATCTAATAGGGAGAATGTCTTAAATTCTCGATGGTAATGGGGCTAAGCATAAGGGAGAAGTGGGACCAGAATGCCACCCCCCTCCTTTAATGCTAACTAATAGTGGAAGCGATTGTTTTGTGTACCAAATGAAGGGACTGGTCAAATCTCATCGAAATCCATGCATTCGAGATATTTTGTAAACACCCACACACACACACAAACGACTGGAAATACGGTACCTTGTGCTTCACACCTACGCCGACGCTCAAAGTAATAATAACAATAACATGAATATTGAAACACCTATACTTCATTTGTTTTCTCTCGTTCTATAATCCACGATTGAAAAGTCCCCCTCCATGATAATCTAGTTCCCACCCTAATCAATAATTCCTCAGTAGTTTACCCCGCTCTATCATCTGATCATTATTTAATCAGCTTCAGACCGATCCATTCACTCTGCCGCCCTCTTACTTTCCCTCGCCAATTCCCAGACGTAATTACCTGCCAACCAACCATTCCCCTTGCTAAGCGCCAGTCTCTCCGGATCACATAATTTTCCACCCTTTTCCCTGGACCAAAAATGTTTCCGCCTTTCCTCAGTTGGTGTGGTCATCCCTCTTCCATCTCTCTCCTCCCTCCTTGCTTACCGATTTCTGGGGTGACCAGCTCGTTTCCCGTGCCTCTTCTCTCAATATTTTCTCACACAGTTTGTTCTTCAAACAATCAGTTCTTACTGTGTTGCCAAGCCTTTTGCTACTCTCATTTTTTTGTTTCGGGTAGTGACAATAGATGCATGCACATAGTATGAAGTATTCTCACTGGTTCAGGTTTAATGTTTATTACAACCACCTGATGGATATTGTTAGACCTGTCTGTCCTGGGTGCTAAGGTCCGCCGTAGGTTCATATTGATGGCACCCGTAAAGCTTGGCGGTCTGCAATCCTTATTGGGTGTAGTAGTTGATAATCAAGCGGCAATACATTCCTCGGCGTTGGCGTGGCAGTATGGTGATGGTTCAAATGGTGGTTCATTCTGTGATGCTGCCAGTAGGTTGCCAGTATTGTAGAATATCAGGGAGGTGTCGTCACTGGGGCCTTCCGGGTTGGTGGTGGGTAACACAGCTGGTGGCTCACATATAGTTGTGTCTGTGAAGGTGTGGCCAAGGGGTAACATAGCAAGGTAAGTGAGTAACGTAACAGTGTTGGGGCATGACACAGCAGTTTGGCCAGTGAGGATTCTATGTGTCCAATGTTTGGTTAGGGGTTCTTTAAGTTAGGGGCACAAGTACGGGTCTTCCTGACTTCAGGTGGTTTGTTTGTAGTAGTCATGACAGTTCTGGTGGAGTCTGGGGTCAATGTGTTAGTAAGGAGAAGGGTGGTTGCCTGTGCCCTTGTTGTTTGGGATAGCTAGGGATCTATGGGAACTTTATCCATGTCTCCTCTCTCTATAACTAAGGATGAAATGGTATAGTGTTCTTGCATAACAGTATTATGTATAATACCGGTACCGTTATTATGATGTTCATCACCATAGCCAAAATATGTGGTACAGATCAAGTTATAGTACAATATTAGCTTAAAGCTTCTGAGATCCCTTTTGATATATATTTTGCTAATTTACTTCTATTTTTACTAATTCATCTAATTATTTGTGTGTACTTTAGTTTAGTAGTATGCCCTGGGTTCTGGAGTTTCAACCCAATTGACAAATCAAGGATATTTCCCAACACATGGGTTCTCTCAGGTGGGTTAATGATTCGTTAAAAGTGTAACAGTTTGTATATCTCCTTCCCTCATTACCTTTTCATGAGTCATCCTCATTTATATTACTCGTTTTCTTTCTCATCTTCCATATTACGTCATATTATTTTCTTTCTTACCGATAACCTTTCCTTTCTTCCATTCCTTATAATTATACCCTCCTTATTCATCTCTCTCTCTCTCTCTTCATCCCTTATCTCATATCCTCACTCTCCTTTCTCATTTCGTTACTACCTTTCACTTTTCCCTACCCGTTGAGCAAGTATCAGCCCCCCATCCCCCCCCCCCCCCCCCCCCCCGCAACACCTTCCTACTCATTTACGTTATTCTCCCGTCCTTCCGGTCCGCCCCGACGTTAACTCACAGAGAGGGCTAGGAAGAACTACGGAGTCAGAAGTTAGTGGTGTGTGTGTGTGTGTGTTTAGGGGTGTTTGCGTGTGGGTGGGTGTGTTTGGGGGCGGAGGATAGTGTGGGAAAGGTACCAGGTGGATATGTCAAGACTAGTGGAATGTACACAACATTAATACAGTGTTAACAAAACAAAATTTGAGGAAGGAGTGTGGGTGTGTGTGTGTGTTGGGGGGGGGGGGGGGGGAAGTGGGGGGGGGGGCGAATTCTGGACCTCCTTATTTTCATGTTTAGTCTTGAGGTTCCAGTATGTTCGCCCCATTACGTTGGCTATTATATGAACTTTCGACCCTTTGCTGTGTCAGTTTCAAAACCTTTTGTGACATTTAGGTGTCGATTTTTCTTGGCAATCAATAGCGATCCTGCAATTTTGTAGTTACCAACTTCGCCGGGGCATTTTTCTACCGAATAATGCGAAAACCTATCTTAAAGGAGGGGGAGGAGGTTTTTTATTTTTATTTTATTTTTTTATTAGCTTGATGGAGGTCTAGGGAGGAAACTAGAATACATAATTATATAAGTAAAACTCTTCCACCAAGTCATTGTTCGTTGACCGTGATGTTTACACGGTCCACCTGGTACCATTCCCACGCTAACCACCACCACCACCACTATAACTAATTCTGCCTCGCCTGGTCTGCTTCTCTGTGAGTTAAGGGTGGGGAGGACCGGAAGGACGGGATAGTCACGGAAATGAGCAGGAAGGTGTGAGGGTAGGGCGTGCTGATAGCCATTCAAGGGGACGTGGAAGGAGAGAGGAAATCAAATAAAGTAGAACATAATGACAGAGGATAATGGATAAGGGGAGGAGAAGGGATGTAATGGAGAGGAAAGATGTAAAATAAAGATTGAGGATAAATGTTAAAGGATATTTTGAATGAGAAAAGAAGAACGATGAGAATGTGGGTACAGCTAAGAGGGGAGGGGATCTGGAAACTGATACATTTTAAAGCATGTATGTATCTGGAACAATTCATTATCCATCAAATGTATTGAAACTCCAAAGACCAATACCTTCCCAGACCACCTCTGAGAAGCTTGTATCTACTGCAACGCTATAATTCTACTAATGTTACGGTCACAGGACAGGCAGCAGTGTTGCCAACGTAATGCCATGATATCTACGGTCACAAACATACTTAACCATCAACATACTAATATACTACTGTATTAATACTGTAATATAAAGGTGTAGTACCGGAAAGAGGAGGCGCATATTGTTTGCTACCTAGACCTCCATCAAGCTTAAAGAAATACCCCCAAAGCCACCTTTCGAGATAACTATTGTCATTGTTCATTATACAGATGTCCCGCTTTAAATTGCAGGCTTACTATCTCTCACCAGGAAAAAGCAGCACCTTCTATAAATGGCACAAGTCTTATAATTGAACAACGAAAAGGGAAGAGAAATCCTCAAATTGCCAAGCTAATGGGGCGATTGTCTTAAAGTATCAACAGTATAGTGGCTAAACATGAGAAAGAAGGGAATCAAGGAATATAAAATAACTTAAGATAGCATAACATGTTAGAACGTAATAATTTACAGTCGTTTGCTGTTAATTTTACGGATATTTACGGAAAGTGTGTGACATTATGTTGAGAGGTTAGTCACAGGTAACGAGCTGGTCACCCTCAACTTCGGTAATCAAAGTAGGGAGCACAGAGATGGTAAAGTGAAATGGTCAGGGAGATAAATGGCACATTGTTGAATCAACTATTATGGCCAACATTCTTTCATCAACATTTATGTGATGTTGTGTACTGGTATCGAACTCATAACAGTTGCCAGAATGTAATGAAAATTACGTCACTGGTACGGAATGAGTTAAGAACTTCGAGCTATAAGGAAGTTCGAGGCGAAAACACAACCTCCGTCCAACTTCGTTTGCGGAGATAATTACGCCATCGTGCTGAAGGGTGTAATGGATTTACTATGTAATTTTCTTAGATAATGCTAGCTTCTACTTGATTTAATTCAGACCGGTTTATTTTTAGTAATCTTCAGTAAACTTTTTATCAACTTTTGCTTTTCTTATGTCTTGCAAAATTATAGAAGACCTTGTAAAGCTTTGCATATTAATTTGCTAATAAACAATATTGTGTACTAACTAACCTTCCTACAGGAACGAACGCCGACGCCGTTTTGTAAACAAACTTTCTTGGGGGATTATACATATTAAATTCCAGCCAATTTTGTAGCAAATTTAAGTGCATTCATTTATCTTTTCCCCCTAGATATATTCTTGACTTTTTATCCTCAGACTGATTTTACTTTAAGCTAAGGGTGGTATTTGTACAAACTAACCTAGCCTAACCCAACCTGCCAAACTTTTAACCTAATCCAAATCTAGCCTAGCCTATAGCCAGCCAATCTGTTGTTCTTATTAACTCTAGTAGATATTGTATTTAGTATCCTACTGTAGCTATATATACTGTATATGTAATTATAGTTGTTGCTTGCACGATCTTGTAGTAACCTTTGACTGATACTTTTTTTGTTTTATCTAAAAAGAGTAGGCTACTGCTTTACTAGGCTACAGTGACACCAGGGCCATCTGTTGATACAGTATATTAACCCCATGTGTGCAGTCACACTTTATTTTTATATAATCTCTATTTGGTGAATTGTATATTTAGTTACATATTCTGTTATATATATATATATATATATATATATATATATATATATATATATATATATATATATATATATATAACAGAATAGGTAACTAAATATACAATTAACCAAATAGAGATTATATAAAAATAAAGTGTGACTGCACACAAGGTGACAATTGAAGTTTGTGGTACTCCAACGTTGAGTGTTACAAACTCTTGGAGTGATTCCAGCTTCATGGTGAGGATGTTGATCTTGTTGTAGGCTTCATCTAATTTCACTGTCAAATTCTCTCGTTGCTGGCAGAGACGGCAGACTTCAAGATCGACAGTAGCAAACATGGACTCACCAAACCTACCGGCGCAGTTCGTACAAGTGCGAGGCATGGTGACAGTCAGTTTCTTCAGATCACTTCACTCACTTAAAAAACACTTCACTCACTTTAAAACACTTAACTCACTTTAAAACACTTCACTCACTTTAGAAACACTTCAATCACTTCAACCGAAAACAAATATGTTGAAATACGCAGAAATAGGTTATCAGGGGTGATAGCCTAACCGAAAACAAAAAAATTGAGATACGCAGAATTAGGCTTCCAGGGGCGATAGGCTAACCAAAAGTGTTTTAAAAATTGAAATACGCAGCAATAGGCTAGCAGCGTTGAATAGCCTAACCGAAAATAATAAAATTGAAATACGCAGAAATAGGCTACCAGGTGTGATAACCTAACCTTAACCCTCTCACCACGGAAGACCTCTTGAACGCCCATAAAAAAGCATATAACAGGTACCCGGAAGGCCTCTTGAACGCCAGTGGTTGAAAGCCTGTGAGCTTCGTGTGCGAGGCGTCGGTCCGACGCATGTAAACAACAGCCGGCTGGACCGACGCCCCGCATCTCCGGCCACAAGAAGGAGAGCGTCGCTTGTTCGTGTGTGTCTGTATGTTGTTGTTAAGTATCGAAAAGTGGTGTAAAGTGGCTGTGTTGGCCATAAAGTTATCTCCAATGAAATCATCATCACAGCTCAACCAGTTGACTTAGAGAGCTCTACTTAATGCCATTCTACAGGTAAATAACACAGCTACGCTTGGGGATGCGCGGGAATGCGTGAAGCAGTCTGATTAACGAATATACGGTAGCCTAGCCTAGACGTTTTTCGGCCAAAACACCCGGGTTTCGAGGAATATATATATAATACATAGCCGGGGCTGGAGGGTTAAACAAATATATACATATTATATATATATTTGTTTAAGGTTAGGTTATCACACCTGGTAGCCTATTTCTGTGTATTTCAATTTTATTATTTTCGGTTAGGCTATTCAACGCTGGTAGCCTATTTGTGCGTATTTCAATTTTTTTTTAAACTTTGGGTTAGGCTATCGCCCCTGGAAGCCTAATTCTGCGTATCTCAAATGTTTTATTTTTGGTTAGGCTATCACCCCTGATAACCTATAATCTGCGTATTTCAACATGTTTGTTTTTGGTTGAAGTGATTGAAGTGTTTCTAAAGTGAGTGAAGTGTTTTAAAGTGAGTTAAGTGTTTTAAAATGAGTGAAGTGTTTTTTAAGTGAGTGAAGAGATCTGAAGAAACTGACTGTCACCATGCCTCGCACTTGTACGAACTGCGCCTGTAGGTTTGGTGAGTCCATGTTTGCTACTGTCGATCTTCAAGTCTGCCGTCTCTGCAGGCAACGAGAGAATTTGACAGTGAAATTAGATGAAGCCTACAACAAGATCAACGTCCTCACCATGAAGCTGGAATCACTCCAAGAGTTTGTAACACTCAACGTTGGAGTACCACAAACTTCAATTGTCACCGCAACTCTAGCAGCTACCAACGCCCCAACGTCAACTGCCAACAATTCAACGCCTGCAGTAGCCATTTCAGCTGATGGTTCCGATACTCAAGAAACAAATAGTGACTCTCTTCCCCCTCAAGACAACTTCCGTATCGTGAGGAACAACGTTTGCCCCAAGACCAGGAAACCCATACCGATTACCGAGTGTCAAAACCGTTTCCAGATACTCACAGACTCAGATGACGAAGAAGAAAATTAATAGACTCCCGGCTCGTGGGAGACTCGATGATACGTGGTCAGCTCATAGAGTTTTGCGCCAGGGCACCTAAGACCAGGAAGCGTTTTTGTATCCCTGGTGGTGGTGTGGACGATGTACTTACTGCAGTTGACGAAGTATCTAAGCTGGCCCCTGCTAATACAATGTACGTCATCCACGTTGGATCCAACGATGTACAGTGAACCCGGTCGGAAGATTTGCTTTTAAAGTACCAGCAGCTGATCAAGTCGTTTAAGGAGAAGTCATCAAGGATCATCTCAGGACCGTCCCCCGGCTTGGTGTAGAGAGCCGATTTTACAACATAGCCACCAGCACAAATCGTTGTCTAGCAAACCTCTGCAGGAAGGAAAACGTGGGATTCGTCGACACCTGGGACAATTTCTACTACGATGACTATTTGTTTTCGGACGATGGAGTTCGTCTGAACCAGGTGGGAGCAGCACATTTTGGGCGTCTTCTCAACGATGCGGTGAAGGATTTTCGGAGAAGAAATCGACTCTGCACAGGACAACCAGGAAGGAGGACCGAAGACAGCGAGGACGGAAACCTGCGAAGGAATTAAATGCTAATCCGTCAAGAACCGTGAATTTGGATAAAGCTCCACCAACACGACCCAAATTCAAAACCGCCAGGGATAACGACCGAGGACCGAGGACAGCCATGAATGTAAATGGAGATCCGACCAGCACCAAAAATTTGATTAAAGAACGTTCTGTGAGTTCTAAAACCGCAACTTTAAAGGTTTTCTATGCAAACACTCGTAGCATATGCAATAAATTTTCAGATTTAAAGGAACTAGTGTTTACAGAAAATTATGATGTGATTGGTATAACAGAATCTTGGCTCAATACAGAAGATAGAGACTTTTTAGCAGAGTATTCACTTCCCGGTTATGTAATGTTTGAGAATAGCCGAATTAATAAAAATGGAGGTGGCATTTTATTTTATATCAAAGAAAGTCTTAACCCGACCCTCTTGTCAAAACCTCAAATTGTGAACGTCGACACATCTTTTGTGCTAATAAAGAATAATAAAGGTACAAAATAATACTTGCATTAATATACAGACCTCCAGCTCAATCAGTGCAAACTGACCGAGAAATTTATGAACAAATTGCAGATGTAAGTAACTCACAAGGTACCGTATTTTTGGGCGACTTTAATTTACCTGTGACCAAGTGGGGCGATACTCTTACTTCACACTCCGGCCATGACTTGTATGCGAACTTGCAAGAGAGTTCACTCTATCAATTTGTTCGATCGCCGACCCGTGGTAATAATGTTCTTGACCTTGTACTTGCAACAAAAGAAGAATTAATAGAGAATTTGAATGTTGGCGATGAATTCAGTAACAGCGACCATCGTACAATAACTTTCACTTTAAAGTTTACTAGTAACGAACCAAATAGAAGCATCGAAAAAGTCCCTAATTTCAAGAAAGCAAACTTTCATTAACTTAGAGCTATGTTTAAAGAAACTGACTGGAGCTTTTTAATTAACAATAACGACAGAAATACATCTAGGGAATTATTCGAAACCACTTACCTAAAAGCAGTGCAGGACTGCATACCATCGAAAATACGGCGTCCAGGCCTAAATAATAAGCCCAAATGGTGGAATAAAGATATTTCAAACTGTCTGCTTGCTAAAAAGTTTGCTAATGATGGATTAAAATCCTTACAAAATGACAAAGAACTGGTGAAATTTGTAGAGCTACGACGCAAAGCCAAAAAGTTAATTAAGCAAAGTAAAAAGACCCTGGAGTTACATGTTGCGAATCAAAGTAAAACAAACCCGAAATAATTCTATAGTTATATCAGAAAGAAAACAGTAGGTACTTCACATTACTGTTGGACCGTTAGTCGATGAAAATGGAGAATACACCAAAGACGAAGTACCAATAAGTAAAGCCCTCAATACCTTCTTTGCATCAGTTTTTACAACGGAAGATCTCGGTGATATCCCTACACCATCGCCGATTCAGATTGATAATTCAGATGTTCGAAGCAATATCACCATTACAGAGAGAGAAGTATTGAATTGATTAGATAAACTCAAGGTAAATAAAACGCCTGGACCTGATAAAATCTCACCTAGAGTCCTAAAGTAAGCTATGGATGAGCTCTCTAAACCATTGACATTGCTATTTAATAAATCATTGCGGTCTGGAAATATGCCTGATCAGTGAAAGCTAGCCAACATAACACCGATATTAAAAAAAGGCAGCAAATTCCTACCCAGTAACTATCGTCCAATTAGCTTAACCTCAGTTGTATGTAAAATGTTAGAAACACTCATAAGAGACAGACTCATAAATCACTTAGAGGAAAATAACATACTTAAAGATACCCAACACGGCTTTCGTAAAAAACGTTCATGTTTAACAAACCTCTTAGACTTCTTCCACGATATCCTCAACCTCTAAGATGAGAGTAAAGCTGTAGATATTATATACCTTGATTTTCAAGAGGCCTTTGACAAAGTTCCCCACAAACTTTTACTGCTAAAACTAAAAGCGCATGGAATACAAGATGGTGTGTTGAAATGGATAGAAAATTGGCTCAGCGACAGAAAGCAAAGAGTAGTCATAAACGGTAAGGCATCTAAATGGACCAATGTAAGTAGCGGGGTACCCCAGGGATCGGTACTAGGACCAATTCTCTTTCTAATTTACATCAACAACATAGATGAGGGTCTCACCTGTACATTCTCAAAATTTGCTGACGATACAAAAATTGCAAATAGCGTACTCTCAAAAGAACAAGTTGACGATATGCAACACAATCTAGATAAGTTGTCACGTTGGGCCATAATTTGGCAAATGAGTTTCAATGCGGATAAATGTAAAGTACTACATATCGGATACCAAAATGAGAAAGCAAACTATTTGATGAATGGCACTCAGCTTAAGAATGTAAACAGAGAAACCGATCTGGGAGTAACAATATCGAGTAACCTAAAACCGAATCAACAATGTTCAGAAGTTGTTAAGAAGGCAAACAAAATAATTGGCTTTATAGGCAGGTCATTTGAGCATAAATCCAAAGACGTTATCCTAACCCTTTACAATTCCTTAGTCTGCCCTCTTCTTGAATACTGCGTTCAATCCTGGTGCCCTTATTACCAAAAAGATATAGACAAGCTAGAACGAGTTCAACGTAGAGTTAACAAAATGATAGCCTAAATAACAAACCATACGAGGAGCGTCTTAGAGAATTAAATCTATTTCCTTTAAGCCTATCTATCTATCTATACGCTCAGGCCCAATCCCCATTTTGGGGGTAGCCGACTCAAGACAGAGCAAGAACAGGGAAAACACAAAAACAACATAAAACAAAAAATAAACACAGATAAAAAACACAAACTCTCACACATCCAGGTCACCCAGGAGAAGACCCAGAGACCAGGGTTACCTAGGTCGCTCCAGCACTCCCCCGGCCCCTGACCACCCGGAGAGATTCCGATCTCGGCAGGCAGACATGCAGTGGAGCCAAAGCCACAAGCCCTCCCACCACACTTCCAGGCACACCCTTCATATTAATCGTCTCCCCGGGCCAGGCGCCTGATGGACTATTATCTAGTCCAACTTGCGCCCGACCCCTTACTCCAAATGACCACGTGTTCACTCAACTATTCACAAGCATTCTCCATTCACTCCTTTAAGCCAGCGCAGATTAAAAGGCGACTTAATTCAAGTGTTCAAAATCATCAAAGGCATCGACAATATGAACTGTAGTAAGTACTTCACTATCGACCAATCTAATTACACGCGGGGAAATGGTTGCAAAATGATTGGTAAATCTTTTAACTTACACAAACTACAGGAACTCCAGCGTCGCTTCATGACCTCCTCTGGACTTAACTTCACCTTTGAAAAATCAAACAATGGACAACTCCCCTTCCTCGACATCCTCGTAGCTCTGAACGACCATGGGTTCAAAACCACCGTCTACATTAAACCCACTAACACAGGACAATACCTCAACGGCGATAGTGAATGCCCCCGCCATTATCTTCTATCCTCCATCTCCGCCTATGTAAGGAGAGCCCTCACGCACTGCTCTACCTGGGCCGACACCCACCAGGAACTAGAAAGACTATCCCA
This sequence comes from Paralithodes platypus, assembly GCA_032716605.1. Classification (NCBI taxonomy): domain Eukaryota; kingdom Metazoa; phylum Arthropoda; class Malacostraca; order Decapoda; family Lithodidae; genus Paralithodes; species Paralithodes platypus. The sequence goes on from CM064529.1 coordinate 42,396,418, forward strand.
AGTTTTAGTAAATAATGGATACTCCAACTCCGACATCTCCAGCACCATCAACCACCATCTTGAAAAATGGTACACCCAAAGCCCTCCCAACATTGACCCCCCCAATGAAATTAAGATCTTCTACCGCAATTTTATGTCCTCTGAACACAAAAATGACGAGGCCGTCTTAAAAGAAATAATCTCCAAACATGTCCACCCAACTAACGCGGAAAACAAAATCAAATTAATAATTTATTACAAATCCCCCAAGACCTCCAACCTCGTTCTCCGCAACAAACCAGCTTCCACCAAGATAAAGAGCCCGATGACCGACGATCACGTCATTTACCAACATACCTGTAATTATGAGGACTGTGGACCTCATTCCTATATTGGTATGATGCAGACTCGTCTCTCACGTCGGTTAACTCTTCACCTTCAGGCTGGAGCCATCAAAGACCACTATCTCACCCCTAACCACCCCCACCTCACACGCAACGAGTTAGAGAAACACACCACCATACTCGATAAAGAAAGTGACCCAAGGAGATTACCTATACTCGAAGCATTATATATCCAAGCCTTACATCCCAACATCAACAACCAAACTCTGGACCTTCAGATCCTTCCTTCTGCCAAAAGGCACTTTCCTACAGGACCTAATGCCCCCCCTTGCCCCCCGGTGCCCTTGACGCAGCCCCCGCGCTACCTCCTTCAGCTTCGTCTTCTGCCGGCGCCACACGGACTACGCAACTTAGGCCACGCCCCTCGACACGCAGCCAATCAGCTTCGACCCCGCCAACCGACCACCTCCATCCCGCATCCAGTGCGTATGCGTGAAGCGGTTTTATCTATCTCTCTCCTAGAATACCCCTCCACCAATAGCAGACTTTTGCCCCCTGATTTTCGCCTCCTCTGATCCTCCACCCTCTATATATACCCTTCCTGTTTACCTTGTATATCATTCTATCCTTACTTGATAATGCTGGTTGTCCAGTGAAACGCGTCGTATATCCTGTATCATCATGTACATTAATGTAACCCTGTACCACCATGAATTTTGCTCATCTCATTCATCTACTTCCTGCCACCCAGCGAAAACTCATCAGAGACCTGGAAACTTTGAATAATAAAATTTCCAACGCAGAAATTGTCATTTCTTTCAACCTCGTATGTATTAAAGAAAATGTATTACCTGGCTTTACTAACATATATATATATATATATATATATATATATATATATATATATATATATATATATATATATATATATATATATATACCAGGGTTTTTACCAGGTTTGTTTATTGGTTGTGGTGAGTTCTACCTGACTGGGGAATTCCAAGATAACACAATACATGCATAGAAGTCCAATAGAGGGTACATAAAATTATAACACCAAGTATAATTGTAAAGAGCAGTTATATTTATCTTAAACTCTTACTTAAATAATCATAGATAGGTGCACATGAATCAGATGATAATTCGATACAACAGGAACTGTCCTAGCACGTTCGAGGATCTAGATGGAGCTCAGGTATACAATAAATTTTAGTTTGCCTCTTAAACAATGAAAATAACATATAATAGATACACTTATGAATTGTACACAGTAATGTGCTTGTTCAACATTTATACATCACTATAGCAATTGTACAACGGATGAGGATATAGTCTAAGTCAATAATGTGGACTCTAACTATTTATGCATTTGCGTATTGGCGAGAAATAAGACAGAGTCAATGGTTGGGACTCTAACTTTCTTAAGCACCGGCGTAATAGTGTGAATTTAGATAGAGTCAATATGTTAGCACTTTAATTTTATAAGCACTGACGCACTGGTGTACATTTAGGCAGAGTCAATATGTTGGGACTGTAACTTTTATAAGCACCGACGCAGTGTACATTTAGGAAGAGTCAATATGTTGGGACAGTAACTTTTATAAGCACCAACGCACTGGTGTGAATTTAGGCAGAGTCAATATGTTGGGACTCTAACTTTTATAAGCACCGATGCACTGGTGTGAATTTAGGCAGAGTCAATATGTTGGCACTCTAACTTTTATAAGCACCAATGCACTGGTGTGAATTTAGGCAGAGTCAATATGTTGGGACTCTAACTTTTATAAGCACCGACTCACTGGTGTGAATTTAGGCAGAGTCAATATGTTGGGACTCTAACTTTTATAAGCACTGACGCATTGGTGTGAATTTAGACAGAGTCAATAATTATATTGGGACTCTAACCATAGATACCTTGTCACTGGTATCACTTTGTATCTATTATTATTATGGGCTCCCCGCTACACAGGGGGGAGCAGAAGCACTGAAGGGTTTAGGTTACAGCTTGGGGTCGTCTGAGTCTCCGTTGGGCCGTCCAGGTTGGCCTGTCGTGTGGATTAGTTGTTTTGGTTTACAGATGGATTAATTGGTATTGGGTCTTAAATGAGGCTCCTTAAATGTCATGACACTGGGCACCTCATCCGACGAACGCGAGTATAAAGTAGCAGAGGGCTATAGATACTTGACTATCCTGGCCGTTATATTAATAGGTGGTGAAGTTCTGTTCAGGTACTCTTGGTGTGGGGTCTTTAATATAAAGTCTCAAATGTAATGACACAGTGACGATATATCGGGCTAACGCGAGTCAATAGTATGGTCATGACCAATCCTATATTTTCGACTGCCTCTGACCTTTATAAAAGGTTCAAGGAACTCGGTGCGGTGTTGAAACCTTTTAATTGCAAGTGTCTGCTAACATGTTGTTGGACAGATGCACTAAGGACTTTTATATGCAGAGTGCCAGTTACGGTGTCTCGCAAAGCCCTATACTAGACGAAGTTCCTTGACATGTCAAGTATCTTTCGAAGAGTGAAGGAGGTGCTGTATTTATTAATAAAAGTAATTTCGGAACATGTCCGTAATGTTATATTTTTAATATTAAAAGTCGCCGCCTATTGGGGATTATTATGTTAGGACAATTACCATGGTATGTCTAACAATATTTCCTCAATAGGAAAAAGAACTCCTCAGACCTTTCAAGATATTCAGCATGCCTTCAATCTTTACTTGAATGGGAGGGTAATCCTAGGACTATCACTACTAGCATGCCAGTATTATGAAAGCCCTAGAATTGCTTGCCCTGTTCAGCTTTCGTCGGGAGAGTGACGACTTTAGCTGAGATGTCCCGGAGTAGGTCTTCTAGGGTCACACGGTCACAAGTCTAGTCGGGGCGGATCTAAGGGGATTAGGAGAGCCCCTTAGAAGTTTGTGGGCAGGTGATCCAGCCCTTGAGTGTAGCTAGGGCGTAAGTCTCTACTCCGGTGGTGGTGCTGGTAGTCCTTTTTCCCTTGGCTAAATATTATACATCTTCTTGGGGCTTCTTGGAAGGTGGAAGGAGTATTAATATTTTTTCCGGGCGTTAATGGACGCTCCGATGAAATGGTGGCAATCCGGGCATCTCTTACGGTGTTTGTAGCGGGCGTGGGAGTATTATTGTTATGGAAATAATGTCGGGTAATACTTGTGGAATTCTGGTGGTAATTTGGTACACGTGTTCCTCTGCGCGCGCATTCCATTGTTAATGTTCTTCTCCTCTCCTCTGTTGTTTCACCTTTGGTCTTCTTTTGTTCATGCTGTTTCTTGTTGGTGTGGGGTAGTTTTGGGATGCGTGGCATTGCAGATATTTTATTACGCATTGTTCTTGGTGGTGGTACTTCCTTCTGTTCTACTTCAGTTTCTCCTTTCTTTTGTACCGGAAAACGTTCTCCTTGGCGGCAGCCATCTTGTCTTTCTCGTTCTTTGATATCTTCTCGTAAGTTGTTTCTTTTGATATCTTCCATCGTTGTTGCATTTTCCATCTTCTTCTTACTTTCCTTCTGCTTATCATTGTTCTTCTTGGTGGTGGGCTTGGGGTCTGGAATGCGGTGTTTTGTGGTTGATTTTCCTTTGCTTCCTCTTTTCGTTGTCTTTATCTGTTTTGTTTTAGTTTCTCCTTCCGTCTCTCTCCCTCGATTTCTCGCCTGCTTTGTTTCTTGTTCTCATGTGGTTTTCCTATTTCTATACAGTATATGGGAGTCTTTTCTAACTGTTATTTTATATATATATATATATATATATATATATATATATATATATATATATATATATATATATATTATATATATATATATTTATATATTATATACAGTATATATGTATAGAGGGTGTCCCAGGAGGAAAGGGCATAACATTGAGAAATTATAAAACAAACTATTCTAACCCTAAAATTTTCTATAAGAAATATTCCAAATCTTAACCAGTACAGCGATATTGCATGTTGAAAATAGCATTTTCTTAAGTATTTCCCCATAAGGGTGGCCTAGCTGTCCTAGTACCTACCACACCTCCATCTAACTTCATTTATTTTACCATGTTATTGTAAAGATATTATAATTCTGTAAGTTTAAAAATGATTATAGATATAATAGCTCACTTTGGACCAGTTAGAAACTAGCTGACATGGAAGAGACCATTACAGTGAGGTGGGGGAGGACACTATATAAAACCTTCAATATATTTTTAAACGGTTGATATTTGGACTTTTAGTTATAGAACATTTTAGGCTTAGAATACCTTGTTTTATCATTTCCCAAAGTTATGCCCTTTCCTCCTGGGACACCATATATAATATATATATATATATATATATATATATATATATATATATATATATATATATACAATATATATATATATTACTTCTGTCCTGTCTATCTTTCCCCTAACTCTACCAATTTTCCAAAATTCTTTGACTATCTAAACTCTAAAGTGGAACACATTCTATATATCTCTCCCTTCTTGGAAATCTCCATCTTAGGAGATTTCAATGTTCACCACCGCCAATGGCTCTCCTCTCTTACTACTGACCAACCTGGTGAACAATCCTTCGTCTTTTCTATCCAAAATTTCCTAGAGCAGCTAGTCCAGCAACCCTCCCGTATCCCGGATCGCTTCGGAGATCGGCCCAACATTCTTGACTTATTTCAGACTTCTAACCCTTCTTGAGATTGTTCGGCCATATGGAACGTATGGAAAGCGAGAGATTGACTAAGAGGGTGTACGAGAGCGAGGTGGAATGACAGAGAAGGAGAGGTGCACCGAAGGAGAGGTGGAAGGATGGAGTGAGGAAGTATATGAGTGAAGGCGGTGCTGGTTGGGAGGAGAGGCGTCGACTGACTGGGGACAGAGGTGCATGGGGGCGGTTCGTTCGTGGCCACACCTTCGGGGATCACGGCGTCAGGCAATAGATAGATAGATAGAACCCTTCTTCTTATACTGTCAATATTTTCTCTCCTTTGGGCTCCTCCGACCATAAACTTATCTCCGTTACCTGTCCTATCTCTCCAGTACGGCCACCCGATCCTCCCAGCTGACGGCGCTTGTGGCACTTTGGCGCTGCCGACTGGGAGGCTCTTCAGCAGTACTTCTTTGATTTCCCAGGGAATGACTTCTGCTTCCGTGGCCGGGGAGCCTCGGAGAGTGCTGAACGCATTACCGAGGTAATTCTCTCGGGCATGGAAGCGTACAGTCCATTTTCTTTCTCTCGGTCTAATGCAAATAAATTTTGGTTTACTCACGCCTGTTCTACTGCTGTCCACAACAAGGAGGAAGCATTCAAACGGTACCGACGCCTTAAAACTCTAGAATCTAATTGTTCTTATGTTTCTGCCCGGAATCATGCCAAATCTGTTCTTCGACTTGTCAAGCACTCTTTCATCAATAATAAATGCACTGAACTATCCAACTCTATCTCTTCCCAAGCTTTCTGGCATCTAGCCAAAAACCTCTCCAACAATTTTTCTTCCTAGTCTTTCCATCCCCTTTTCCACTCAGCTGGCACATCCATCACTTCTTCCTCTGACAAAACTGAACTCTTCGCTCAAACCTTTGCTAGAAACTCCACCTTGGATGATTCCTTTGCTATTCCTTCTTATCCACCCCCCTCTCTCCTACTGATGCCTAATGTCCTAATCTCTTCTAAAGATGTACTTTCTACCCTCTCTGGCCTTAATACTAAGAAGGAGTATGGTCCGGACGGTGTTCCTTCTGTTGTACTTAAAAACTGTGCTTCCGTGCTGACTCCCTGCCTAGGTAAACTCTTTCATCTCTGTCTCTCCTCTAACGTCTTCCCTTCATGCTGGAAGTTTGCTCTCATTCAAAATGTTCCAAAGAAGGGTGACTGCTCTCAACCCTCCAACTATCGTCCAATTGCTCGCATTTCTTGTATCTCTAAAGTTTTTGCAACTATTCTTGCTTCCAAATTTCTTAAGCATTTCTCTTCTCATAATCTACTCACAGATCGCCAGTATGGCTTCCTTAAGGGTCGCTCTACTGGTGATCTTCTTTCTTATCTTACTAACTCTTGGTCATCATCCTCTCGGGACTTCGGTGAGACCTTTTCTATTGCACTAAACATATCGAAGACCTTTGTTAGAGTCTGGCACATATTTTAAATTTCTAAACTGCCCTCTTTCGGTTTCCATCCCTCCACCTGTGCTTTTGTCTCTAATTTCCTTTCCGGCCGTTCCATTGCTGCGTTGAGGACGGCCATCGCTCACTTCTTCATCCTATCAACTTCGGTGTTCCTCAGGGCTCTGTCCTATCTCCTATTCTCTTTCTAATTTGTATAAACGATCTTCTCAACTGTATCTCCAGTCCCATCCATTCATACACAAACGACTCTACCTTACACTACTCGATTAGTTTTCCAGAACGCCCCCGCCAGAAATCCCTCAAATACAAACGTAATGAAGCCATCGAACACTTATCTTCTGATCTAACTACTATTTCAAATTGGGGCAGGGAAAACATTGTTACCTTTAATGCTTCCAAAACCCAATTTCTCCATCTATCTACCCGTTTGGAGCTCCAAGTAGCCTATCCCTTATTCTTCAACAATACAAAAATGAATCCTTCATCTTCTCTCAATATTCTTGGCATCACTTTTTCTTCTGCTCTCACTTGGAAGGACCATATTACCAGTCTTGCTAAGGCAGCCTCCCTGAAGCTAGGTGTGCTCAACCACCTCAAGAGATTCTTTACTCCTGCACAGCTTCTTGCTCTGTACAGGGGCACAGTGCATCCTTGTATTGAGTATTGTTCACATGTGTGGGGAAGATCCTCTCACACCACACTTCTAGACAAAGTAGAAAGGAAGGCCTGTCGTATCATTAACTCCCGCCCACACACCAACTCTCTGCAAATTCTCTCTCTTCGCCGCAATGTTGCATCTCTCTCGTTATTCTATCGCTACTACAATAATCAGTGCTCCTTAGAGCTCTCCCAGTATATACCACCTCCTCTATATAGGGTACATGGTACCCGTCATGCAACATAATCCCACCCCTACTCTGTGCAACTCTCCAAACCAAGAGTGAAACGTTACTCTTAAGCCTGGTTCACACATAGCCGAGTCGGTGCCCGAGTCCAACACGAGTGATGAAATTTTGCTATTCGGCAATGACTCGTCAGTACTCCTCAACACTCGTGTATACTCGTGTTACACTCGTGTATACTCGTGTTACACTCGTGTATACTCGTGTTACACTCGTGTATGCTCTCCATGGACTCGCCACTCTCGAGGGTACTCGTGGCGTGGTCCAAAAATGTCATGCATGCTTGACATTTTTGGGCCGCGCCACGAGTGTGGCCTAAATACGTGTAGACTCGTGTACATACCTGTTGATTCGTGTACACTCGTGTTTGACTCTAAATAACTCTTCGTTATACGTGTTAACTCGTGTAACACTCTTTGGTGATTCGTCGATTATGGTGAACATTTCGATGTCGTATTTTGTGTGTCAAAATAAAATGTATGTGACTCCAGGTGCTGTTTTGCATCCAATTAATATTTATAGTTACTTTATTCATATAAGTTTCATTTACAATTTTTACTCAAGTTTTAAATGACTTGTTAACAGAGAAACAAATAAGTAATATGAATTAAATATTTTTTGGAAGAATAAATAAAATAATAATGATGATTAAGCAATTTGAAAGGACATAGTTCATGGTAGAACATATAAGGGAAATATGCTGAAAATTATTATAATACTGTTATGGATATAAGAACATAATACTATGCGCTGTACTGTCCCTGGAAACATAATAAGGGTCGTATTGTCATTAATATGATAATTTTCACATGAAAAAAAAATAAAAAAAAAAATATATATATATATATATATCCCCGATACTGTAGGCCTACTCCCTCCCCTCCCTGTCCCGGCCTCAACCCCGACCCCCGTTACTGTGATGATGTTGATAAGCCTTGTGCTACACCCTATTGATAATGCGAAACTAATGAACATACTTAAAAGTGCATGTTATTTGGTCTCTATATAATCTGTGAATCATTTCCGATATGATGGAATTAAAGAATTTTGTTTTCCACCAACTCATAATCAGCAAAAACAACACAAATGATAATTAAAAACATGTTACAATATATCCCCATCATTTTGTGTATACCGTGGGAAAACAAAAAATCTATCAAAGTAAATCTTCCATCTCCAAAGCTCGGCGCCTCGCACAGCAAGACGGAGGGGAGGGTTGAAATATTGTGTTGACTATCTTATTTATTGTTTATCTATGTGCTGGAAGTATATTATATTTTTCAATTCCATTGCATTAGAAATGATTCAAAGATTACAAAAAGTCCAAATAAGACATAGTTATGTTAGTAATATAGTAATGTATAAGGGAGTTAGGTAGATGCATTAGAGAGATAGAGATAGGGGAGGTGTGGTGGAGTGGTCTTGCCACTGGCCTGGTAATCCAAAGGTCCCGGGTTCAAATCCCGATGTATCAATGGGAAGATATTATTGGGATGGAATTTGCGCTGTACCTAGTATCAGTGCATTACCACAAGCCCACCGAAACGTCAATAAAATACCCTCATTGTTCCCTGATTTAATAGCACTGTATGAATATTCCCATATTCAAAATATGCTATAGGGGTGCAATGCCTGGTGAGTTATCTGCTCAACAGGTGGCGTTGTGTGTGTGTAAGTGTGAGAGTCCGAGTGTAGGGGATGAGACAGTGAAGCACGGGAACGAGGTGGCTTCAGAGATGGGGTCGTTTCGGGCCATGAGTGAGCACCGTGCCTCATGTGAAGGCAAGATGGCTGGTGCTCGTTGTACTCTACGTGCTTCACATGTCTCACTCCCTAGACTGGAACAAGACCTCACGGGCTTCACTGTTCATTGTAAAGCGGTGAATGTTAAGGCTCTCAGCCTATGCCCGAGAGGAAGTAAGTTGGAATATAGAAAACAAAATATATATATATATATATATAAATAGAAAGAGAGTTGCAGAGGGGGAAGTGAGCGATAAACACAAACTATTATGAGACAGATGGACTTAATTGGTTCTGAAAAGACAAAGGAGACATTTTTATTGACTCTTTTTCATGTTATTATTTGTGTTAGAAGGGTAATATTGTTTTCAATTCCGTCGTATTAGAAATGATTCATAGATTAAAAAAAGACCAAAGACATAGTTATATATAATTATGTATAAGGGAGATAGATGCATTAAATAGACAGAAACAAAATAATTATTTCAATTTCTCGGGTGAACATTACCCAAATATATGAGAAAAATATAAATAAATCATAGTAATGAATATTATCGCTGAAATATATATAGAAAATAAATAATCATGTACGAGGATTGTTAATATTGACACTCGTGTTGACCCGTGTTACACTCGTGTTGACCTGTGTTACACTCGTGTTGACCCGTGTTACACTTGTGTTGACCCGTGATTACACTCGTGTTGACCCGTGTTGACCCGTGTTACACTTGTGTTGACCCGTGTTACACTCGTGTTGACCCGTGTTTCACTCGTGTTGATCCGTGTTACACTTGTCGTGACTCGTACCTACTCTTTGTTTTCGTACCCTGGAATTTTACCGTTATTTTTCAAATTGTTGACACTCGTCTTGGGTTCGTGTTACACTCGTTTTGACTCTCAGTTACTCGTACAGACTCTTGCATGAACACGTGTTGACTCGTATTAATTCGTGTTGACTTGTGTTACACTTTTGTTGACTCGGGATCAATTGCTACTCGAGGCCTACTCGGCCTCCAGCAACGGCGATAATCGACGAGTGTGACTCGTGTTAGACTCGGTCACCGACTCGGCTATGTGTGAACTAGGCTTTAGGCTGTCTTCTATGCAACAGCTGAGCTCTGGAACTCTCTCTCAGAATTTGTCTTTCCCTCCTCCTATGACTTAAATTGCTTCAAACTTCGTGTGTCCAGGCATTTTGACTCGAACTTCCCTTGATTTTAGCCCTGTCACTCTTTCAACTCTGGTGGAGGCACTCGCTACAGGCAGTTCTGCCTTTTGTCTCCCTCACTCGCATGGAAAAAAGAATATATATATATATATTTATATAGATATATAGATATATATATATATATTTATACATATATATATAATGTATATATATATATATATATATATATTATATTTTGCTCCCAAACATCTAACTAACTTCTATGAACACCCTCAGGACCCCTCTTCGAGATAAATCTGTAAATAGTTTGGTAGAAAAATGTCCCGGCCGATGACCAGTTCCTAGTAATTTACAGATTCGCTATCGATCAACAGGAAAATATCGACACGTAAATAACACAAAATATTCTAATATTGACAAAGAAATGGTGCGAAAGGTTTTAAAATCACAAAACCAATGGGGCAAGTGTCTAAAAAGTTCAAAATACTGTTGGTAAGCTTGAGGTAAAGGGGAGTTGAGAATTAACAGTCCATTAACAAAACACTATCAATGTAGTGGTAATTTTGTAGACAATAAAGGTGAGTCTTTTATGCCCCCTTGGTCTTGTTAACCCCTTCTGTACTGGTGACGTCTTAATTATGGTCTAGTTATATTTGGACGATTGTGTGCAGCGTAAGAAGGATCTGTGGTAGCAAAAGAGGTTAAGTGAGATATTCCGAAGCCTGGTAGTTGCTGGAGGCTCTTTTTAAAATATATACAATTGTCCAATAGTAGCCAGAATAAAGTTAAAAGAACGTTGAAGTGGGCTGTTTTACCCCTTGAGGATTATTATTAGACAATAATATACAGCTTAGAAAGGAACTGTGGGAATGGAAAGGGTAAAGACTATCCCAATTAACCCTCATTCCATAATTATACCCTACCTAATCCAAGTAAAATCGTCTAATGATATCCACAATACAGTGCCAAGATGCGTCATAATGTTCAAAGGGTTAATGTGTTAGACAATACAGGCGAGTCTTTGTTTTCACAAACTCGCCAATTAATTTACAAATAACCCTAACTAGTGAAATCTATGAAAGTAATGATGCCAAGAGTCTCTTTAATAAACATGGTATTATAGGTATTTTTTTGTATATTTCTATTATCAATATTAGTACGTTCGTTATTGCTATTTGTGCTTTTAAGTCTGTTATGTTTATACTGTTATTAGTATTGTCATTACTATTATTACTGGTATGCGTGGTTGTAATCCAACTCCCTTAATTATTCATTCTATAAAGTCTCTTATGTCGAATACTTAAAATCAAACCCTGCCCGACAGGAACACAACTCGCATTAATAATGTTACTTCTAAGTTACTCAATCACGCTCCAAAACACAATAAACACACGGGATAATTAAATTTGTTTTTATTACATAAATATTGGTAGCCTGCATGTAATGGGTACATCTGGATCTCAATTATACAGTATGAGTCCAATGTTGAATCAAAGGTGACCTAGAAAGAGTTAACTAGATTTTACTCCTTCGTGAATAATATGGTCACTTACAAAGCATCAAACAAGATATATACAATTACACAAGATAAACACATAATAAATGATGACAATACATATACGGGTCAAGTGTATACCGAGAGGAATAATAATCCATAAATGTGGGTAGCTGAGATCATCTACTCAGGTACGGTACACACAGGTACACGCGGCTCGAAATACAAATAGGTCGCCGGGCAAGGTCGGTGGTCAAAGCTGCCGCTCGAGGGGTTAAGGTCTAATGTACTGCATTCAGGCTGAATAAATACATGATTTAGTGCAACGTTAAATCAGTACCGAAAGATATGAACTTCGCTTTATTCATATTGAAATGATAATTAAATTTACAATTTAACTATAAGAGAATAATTGTGAATAATCTCTTACACGATCCACGAAAAATAAATGCAATCCTAAATGAGTTAAAACTACACTCAATGAGGAACTCAGATTCACAATATAGGTAGTGAATAATTATAGCAGAATAATAGCTATAGAAGCAGCTAGTTTGAATGAATTAACAAACTACTGTAAGTAAAATAAAATCGCAGAACGAAGTCGCGACTTTGAATAGCCAACATGAAGGCTGAAGCAGAAAGTTTGAATGAATTAGCACACTACTGGAAATAAAATAAAGACACAGAACGAAGTAGCAATTTATAATAACCCGAATACAGGTTGATAAAGTATATAAAGCTATTAACCCGGCAAGTGCAGATCTCCTTATAAGATTTTTACCGCTGCGCTGCGGAACTCCTCATATAATCCAAGGCCTTAAAAAAAACCCATTTAAATCAGCCCAGTATAATTGTTTTATTTATTTGTTATTGCCCCTTGGCCATGCCAAATATCACTCCTCCACATCCCCTCCTTCCACCCTCCCCCCCCCCTTCAATTATCACCGATTCTCCCTGTTATTCCCTTATTCTTAGGTATATTTTCGTGCTAACATTAGCGAGTTGCTAGCAGGGCGTGGTCATCTGTGTTACCAAGCGTGGGAAAGAGCGAGAAAGAGACTACCACGCAACAGTGTCTCTCCAGCCGTCATGATGGCTGGCTGGCTGGCAGGCTGCCTCAGCCATAAGTTATGTAACTCCCGGCCTCTATCGCCGATTTTGACCATCCAAACGCTGTTTCCACTTGTTTTATTGTTGTAACAGGTTAATACCTTTATAATCAACGTAAAATAGGCGCATATGGATAAATATTAATGATATTTATGGTACGATGACGATTTGAATTTAGGAAATAGTCTAAATACCTCTGCACAGGGAGGGGTGGCCAATACCCCACCTATGCAGCGGAGAGGTTAAGACACAGGACGAAATAGTATCTTATAAATAGCCAGAATATAAGGCTGTTGAATACAGGAATGTACAATCTGAATTCCTAAGTATTGTTGCGAAATAATATCATTAACCGGGTAATGTATTTGATCGGACTATTCACAAGAACTAATATGGATTAGAAATCTTGAACATAGATTAATTCAAACTCAACGGAACGGGTTTTTACTTTTAATGTTGGCGACTTTGTACTCTAAGTAATCTCTTATAAAACTGGACGTAGCACTGTCCTAGGTTTGAGTTTAAGGTTTAAGAAGGAACATTTCTCTCGTTACAGACTTCACTTCGAACTTGGACACACAATCAATAATAACACAACTGAATAAAATCTGAGAGCGTTCACTAAATATCACGTATAGTATAGAGTATGTAACGTAGATAAAAATATGAGAACGTTGATTTGGACTTAAAGTGGTTAAATCACAGGTAGTATTTATATAGTCCAACTGCACAGATAGAGGTTAGATTATAATAACACGTGGACTAAGTTGGGCAAGGAGAGTCCTAGAAGCGGGTCTCTAAGAAAATGCTAAATTGAACACTCGCATAATTTATATTACGTTCACAATAATTGCCAAAACATAGTAGCACAGAGACACTTAAGGTATGGGTGTAGAGGAGAAGTAATATCCATGAGAGGGTATCTGGACGACGTAGGACTCGTAGTTCTTCCTCCGGCTGGACATCAAAAGGAGCTGCCTCTCTCACACACACTTGCGAAGGTCACTCCTAGTTCCTCTAACACACTCTCGGGTCGCCACACTCGTTGAACTTTTTATAGGGAAAATGGCTAGCCGTATTCGAAAGTAACTCCGACACGGGTATATACCCACTAAAAGCTGAACTAGTGGAAGGTATTGCCTCGTGTTCGCCTACTGATCATATATTTCGATCAGGCTATATTTGGATAATAATTTGAGTCTAATTTAATCTATTTCGGATTAGTATGGACATGGGGATTTCGATCTTTTAATCATTGGGAAGGCATTCTTTGTTTTAAAAATATACTTAACCTAATAATACATGGACATAATTATTCTTTATTTCTTAAAATTAAGATTACACTCCCATTTTAGAAAGCTTGCATGGTTGCAGGATAAATGTTTTTAATATACAGTATTTATCTTTCCCTGCTTTTTCAATGTTGCAGTCAATGCTTTCGTTACGTTTATGTCTTCTCTATTGTTGGAATACGTGATTTGTCGCACTGTAGAGGTGATTCTTTTGGTCCCATCTGCTGAAGTATGCCATTGGGTTTTGATGAGGAATTAACATAAATTCTTCCTCATCATAAACCAAATCTGGCTCCTGTTGTGGGTACGCCTTTTCTCCGTATCCCGGACACTGTGATTGGTCTGGAAGGGGTCCCTGTGATTGGTCCGGAAACAGGTCATGCTTGATAAAGGGCCTTGTACTTCCTGTATGTCTCGGTAGAGGGCGTTTAATTAGGTTGGTAGACTGCGGTGTTTCTAGATCTAATGGAGCACGTGAATTAACGATGAGGGACTTCGTTGTTTCTTTCTCGGCCCGTGTCTGTGTCCTTCTCTTCGTTCTTCTCCTCACTTTTATGGTGGCTAGTCTGGCTCTGGTCGGTTGAGTTTCTTCCTGGTTTGTGAGGGCCTCTGAGGGGGTTGCTGACTTGGTTGCTTGCAACCCCGTCATCTCAATAACATCTGCCAGCAAAGTTGGATGGAGGTTAAGTTTTTGCCTCCGTTTGTCTATTAGTCTGTTTGTCTAGCAACAAGTTCTCTCTCTCTCTTAACCCACTGAACCCCAGCTAGTTAATAATAAATGTATTACCCAGGACCAGCAGGTTGTGAAAAAAATTGTGTTCCAGAAAACACCAGGAATTGGTTAGAAATGAAGGAAAACCCACAACAAACCGATCCCCTAGGTCATTAAGGGGTTCTACGGTGCGCCCGAAAGTCGGAATTAACATGGGTAGGCAATAGGTAGGCAAAATCAGGTTTTTGCACGCTCACGCGCACGCGGCTGGACTTTGAGAGTGTTCAACCATCGGCATTGTTGCGTGAGATACTCACACAGTTCCCATACAAATCTGAGCCCTCTAGGTGCCATAGGACCGGAGTACTTAACCGCGATGCACCCTATGCGGCTCTGGGGTTTAGCGTTACAAACATTGCCGACGCAAACGTGTCGTCGCTGGGGTTCTGTGGGTTAAGGCCTGTTCACGCGGTCATGTTTACATCCGTCCTCCAGTGAGGGCTGAGTATTGAAAGGGCCAATCTTGCTGTGGTGTCATATTTCACTGGGAAATACAGGGATTCAACATGTATGTTTCTTCGCCGTTCGCTGTCCGCGGCGTATATCCGATCCAATGGCTTGGCTGCTTGCTTGGCCGCCTCTCGTATCAAAAGAAAAACAAAAGACGTCCAGTAATGCGTGTTTGTTGACATTCATACCATTCCACGTCAAGAAACAATAACGATATATTAACCCGTACAGCCCCAGCGACGCGCCTGACGCGTCGGCGATGTATGTAACGCACAGCCCCAGAGACGCGCCTGGCGCGTCGCCCCAATTGCGCCGACCGTGACCTCAGGTGTAGCCACTCAAGAGGGCTCAGATTTGTATGGGAACTGTGTACGTATCCCACGCACCCGTGCCGATGGTTGAAAACTCTCAAAGTCCACGTGCGTGCGCGCGAGCGCGCAATAACCTGGTTTTTTGGGATAATTGCCTTCAATTTTTTACTCTTATAAAATCCGTTTTCGGGGGCTCTGTAGGACCATTTTTTAAGCTTTTTGAGCGGTTTTTCGTGGTTTTTCCTTCATTCCTAACCCATTCGCTATTGTTTCTGGAATAAAACCATTTTTTGAAAACCGGCCGGGTTCTGGTGCGCAAACATTACAAAACTAGCCGGGGCTCCACGGGTTAAGCAGGTCATTTACGAAGAAGATATATGATACTATTCAGAGAAGATAAGAAGAAAGAATTATATTTTATTTTTGTCCTAATTATATGGCTAATTTAGATAAGTGGACTGTATATTTGATATTGAATAAATATTAACCATATAGAAATATAATTACCTTTTGATGAACTCAGCTGGTGATTGGAGGATGGCGGAAAATAGGCTAGATAACTGGAAGTGGTTAGTAAACAAAATATGAAAAGAGGCTACAATAGGCTAGATATTTACGTTAAGTTGTGCTAATTAACAAAGATGATGATGTAGTGACTATATGGAATATGAGATGAAAAGTGAAGCGAAAACACCTGGTGAAAATAACTAGAAGAAAGAAGGCTTAGCGTGTGTAGCTGGGACGGAGGTTGGTTGGAGAGTGAGCGAGCGCGTTATGTTCGTCTCTGTCGTGACATACCGCGCACGCGCATAACATATGGAAAATGTATCCCATCTTCTTTACAATGAGATACTCATAAACAATCTTAAATAATACACACATATATATATATATGGGAATTATAATCCTACAATACTTTCCCATATACTATTATAGAATAATATATTCTACCCAATCCTGGAACGTTCGACCAAGGTTATGGAAGCGTTCAACTTAAGACTACGGAAAGATACGTAACGCTACATCAACCCAGATTACGTAACATCGAGACTGTTCATACTAGTTTGAGTACACTAAGTATGGACATATTCCCACCAACAGAAAATATACAAAATTTACATGATTAGATTTGCCCGGAGGCAATCTTATCCCGCCAAGCTTGGGAGGATATCTGGGCTGCCTGTCGACGTGGGCGTTCGCCAGACGCGTCAACAGGCTGCGCCGAAGTAGAAGCCAGAGAGGGGACTTCAATGGATAACTGATCCGAGGGGGTGTCCTTGCGATCGAGGTCACCCTCAAGAGGATATAGTCGGACTGTTGGCCGTGTGATTACTCCAGTCCTGGTGCGAACCTTTGCTACCCGAACCTCACCATCACGACCTGGTATTAACTCCTCTATCCGACCCAATTTCCAAAATGCCCGCGGGCCCTCCTCATGGATGGTTACCACGTCCCCTACCCTAGGCCAATGACCTTTTAATGGTGTTAGTTTATTCCTTTGCGCTTCCCTTAAAGTCAACAGATATTCTGTTGACCAGCGATGCCAAATATCTCGCGATAATTTACAAATATATTTGTAGCGGGCCGATATCACTTCCTTACTTATGTAGTCTGGATCTTCCATAGTATCCTCGTCATGCTCTTCTGGAAGATCCCGCAGTCTGTATCCACGTACCAGTACTGAGGGTGTGATTGGGGTAAGGTCTTCCAAATCACCAGAAGCATAGTATAGAGGGCGATCATTTACGGTGGCTTCAATCTCCAAGAGAATGGTGTTGAGTTCCTCAATCGAGATGAGAGCTCTACCCAACACCTTCTTCAGACCCGCCTTCACGATGCCTATGGCTCTCTCCCATATGGCGCCAAACCAAGGCGCTCTGGCGGGAATGAAACGCCATTCGCATTTTACATCCGCTAGGCAGGTCTGAATCTTAGGATTGTTGCTCACTTCTTTGAAATATGTAGATGCCCCTATGAAAGTCTTTGCATTGTCACTCAGCATGATACGTGGATATCCCTGTCTACTGCAGAATCTTCGGAAGGCATGTAGGAAGCTATCACAAGTGAGGTTGGTGACCAGTTCCAGGTGAATTGCCCTGGTAACAGCACAAGTGAAAAGTATCATGTACACCTTAAGATTGGGTGAATCTTTCACAGGGATTGCTCCACTGTAGTCAACCCCGGTAACTTTGTAAGGGTCACCTGGGGTAGTTCGCAGGTTTGGTAAGGGAGGAATTCCGACGGGATCATAATGTGTTCCCTGTACTCTTCTACACTTTGAGCATTTGCGAAGGACTTTCTTGACCACCTGCCTGATTCTAGGCACCCACCATCGTTGTCTTACATAGGTGACTATATGACCAACCCCATAATGACAACAGAGTCGGTGACACCTATCGATGATAAGATGGGTGAAGGGATGATTGGGGGGCAGTAGTATTGGATACTTACTTGCCTCAGAGAGGGCTGCCAATCGTAATCTGCCTCCGCAATGTATCAAGTCCCCCTTCAAGTGTAAGCCCAATTGGTTGATCAGGTTATTCCTGGACTTTGTTCCCTTAACCAGTAATTTATATTCCTGCGTATATATTTCTTGTTGACAGAGCTTATGTAATAATTGATCTGCAATTCTGATCTCCTTCACATTGAGGTAAGCACTACCTGTGGACGGTGTGCCTTTAATTTTTGCTTTTACATTTTCTACAAATCGTATCACCCATGCTGTAACACGTTGTAACTTTTCATAGCTGCTGAATCTATCCCACTCCCATAACCGTGTGTCTTCGTCAGGCACCGAGTCAATTACCGGTGCCACAATAGCAGTGTGTTGCTCGCTCAAATCTATATTTTCTGGCCATTCGTTGGGATCATTAAGCCAGCATGGGCCATTCCACCACAACGCAGAAGATTTGAGAAATTTAGCAGATACACCACGAGTAATGCAATCACTTGGATTCTCTTTGGTAGACACATACCGGAACTGTGCGGTCGGGAGCAGGTTACGAATTTCGTCGACACGGTTGGTGACGTACACTGGTAGCTTCTTACGGCTATGTAACCAGTAGAGCGTAATTTGGCTGTCACTCCAGACAACAATCTCTGAGACATTTAGCAAATTTCTAAAGGTTTCCTCTACAAAGTGAACGAGTCTAGCAGCCAACAGAACTGCAGTCAGCTCTAATTTTGGGATGGAAAGGGATTTGATCGGGGCGACTTTCGCCTTCGCTATGACGAGACGGCTGCCACTTGTGTCAACAAAGTATATGGCGGTGCCGTACGCGACCTTGCTAGCGTCTGAGAAGGCATGAATGGAAACAGGATGGTCCATGACAACTCTCCGAGGAAAATTAAAACCCTTACAGAGATGAAGATCCGAAATAATGTCATCCCACTCCTGAACCAGATCGCCAGTCAAAACTTCATCCCATCCTAATTTTATCCTCCATAATTGCTGAAGGAATAATCTCGATTTGATCGACACCGGTAGAACTATCCCCAAGGGGTCAAACAGTTTAGCTGTCATACTCAAGCAAATTCGTTTTGTAATCTGCGAATATTGCGCGTACTGAACGCCGAATGAGAGGGTATCGGTGTCCGTATTCCAAAACAACCCTAGCACTCTAACATGTTCCTGCTGTACAGCCGCCACCCCATCCCGTTGGAGTACAGTCCGCAAAACAGAATTATTAGTCGCCCATTCACGCAAATGTAGATGGGCGTCATTCATAATCTCTCGGACTACAGCGTAGGTATCAACCAGGAAATCTTCTTCATTTCCTGTACCCAGTAAATTGTCTATATACAACCCTGACCGAATCTGATGAATAATCTGCGGATCTGCACTGACATAAGACAAATGTTTCAAAATGGTGGCGTTTAAAAGGAATTGGGAACAAGTCGCTCCAAATAAAACTGCCCGGAACCGGTAACAAATTAGGGGAGAATTCAGTTGCCTCGGATACTTGGGCCACATAAATCGCGTATAGTCCTGGTCGTCTTCATGGAGTCTTAACATGAGAAATGCCTTCTCAATATCAGACACCCAGGCATACTTACCGAGTCGAAACCGAAGCAAAACCTGCGCCAAATCTGGCACCAGTGAGGGTCCAGTGTACAGGCAGTCATTAAGACTAGGATGACGTTCACTCATCTTGGCGGAACAGTCGAAGACAATACGCACTGGCGTAGTTTTGCTCTCCTTGACTACACCATGATGAGCCAAGTAATGCCCGGTATCCGATTTATCAAAAGGCACCTCTTCGATAAAACCCCGGGACACCTGTTCCTTTATGACTTTTGAGTATTCCTCGCAAAAGTCAGGTTCCTTGAGGAATCTTTTCTGAAGTCCCCGAAGACGGCCTATGGCCAAGCCCTTGTTAGATGGCAGCTGATCCTTGGAATTGTTCCAGGGCAGTCTCACTTTATACTGTTGGCTGTCGGGATCGTAGGTAACGGTATCCTCGTACGACGATAGTGCTTGACGCTCAACCAGTGAATATTCCTTAGGGGTTATCCCGATATGATCTAATTCCCACAAAACATTTAAGTCATTTTTGCATGGTGGAATATTGCCAGTGGATATGTATTCGTCCATTGGTGTTACTGCTACTTTCAATACAGTAATTACTTCTGTGCTGGAGCTTGTAGGCTGTGTCACATATGAACCACTGATGGCGTACCCGTACTTGGTAGGAAGCAGAATTAGGCTACCTGACCTTTTATACCCAGGTCGCACTATATCGTAGTAATGATCCGCTCCGATGAGCAGCTCCAGCTGATCTGTGTCCGTTGCGTGAGGATCGGCTAATTTTATGCATTTACTTTGTAAACTAACCAGTTTAGACTTTAGGTCAATTTCACCTTTATGGTCTGGCAATTCATCAACCACTATTGCGTCTAGATGATGAAATTTACCTCTGTGTTTGTATTGCAGTGCCACAACTTTATATTCCCTAGAGGCCTGTTTCCCGGTAAATCCGTGAAGACATAACTCCTCAGTTCCTTTAGAAATGTAGGAAAGGGAGGATAGAACAGAAGACTTCACAAAGGTCCTCTGAGAACATTGGTCAAGTAGCGATCTGATTTTAACACAATTATTATCCTTACCCTTTACCGGCAGCTGTACGGTGGGCAAGATTACTGTATTTTTACCTGTGGCAACGGACATTGTAGTTGAAGTAGCAGCAGTATGCTCTCTCTTGGTGTTATCCTCCGCTGGTCTACTTTCTTTCCCTTGTTTTTGTGTACACAGGGAATGAAAGTGTTTGCCCTTACAAAACTTGCAGCTTCTTATGTTAGGATTAGTACAACCCGAATGGCCATGGTCTTTTGACAAGCACCCAGTGCAGAGACGTAGTTGACGGGCTCTTTTAACTTTAAGAGGCCCTGTCTTATACTTCATACACTTGTACCATAAATGATTGGTGCCACTACACAGAACACAGTTGAATTTCCTGTACTCACTCTGGGCGGTAAATGTTGCCGTAGCCATGGGTGTACCCCCTACTCTGTCTTGACCCGCCATATTGTACACTTCAGCCTGGAGGCAATGAGTGAATTTCTTATAATCCAGGCTCGAGTCTCCCATTTCCCGTTTTATGGTTTCTTTTAGTGGTGATGGTAACTTATTGACAAGAGTCACCACACAAAATTCCTCCAGACAAATACCATGGCTAATGATTGACCTCATCACACTCTCTGTATTGGCATAGAAGTCCTTCAGGTCAGCAGTTTGGTGTTTGGGTGACACTAATTGATTGAATTTGGTAACATAAGCTGCCTTGATTCGATCTGGATGCCCATATGTCTCTTGCAGGAGCTCAATTGCTGGGGCATAGCTTGCACTTTCGATTATGAATCCTTCGACTAGCTTATGTGCATCACCCTGAAGCTGACCCTTTAGATAGGTGAAGCGTTGTATATCTGTTAGGTCGGGATTGTCATGGATGGTACACTTGAACATCTCCCAAAATCCCGACCACATGGTGGCATCACCTTCAAATTTGGAGAGAGTAAGATGGGGTAATTTGACTGCAGATTTCTTTGGCTCTTTCCTGACCTCCTTCTTGACCTCTGTAATCAGGATCCCCTTCAGTGTGGCAACGATTACTTGTATGCCCTCCATATATAGGGTATCCTCTCTGATCACCTCGATATACTCGGCGTCCTCGCAAGTGTCGGCCAGGTCCTCCTGTGTGACCTCATACTTGTCAAGTTGCTTTTGAATACTGAGCAACCTGGCCTCCACCTCCACTCTAGACGCCGAATCAAGGAATTCGTCAATATCAGAGGTCAAGACCGTCAAAGAGCCCTTAAGTCCAGCCCGACGCTTTTGTACACTTTTAGCCATGATTATAGAGGAAGGAATTCTAATTACGTTAAATCAAACTAATAATGCCAGACCGAATAAGTTGCGGCTAACAATACAGTACTCCGAGAAATCAAATTAAATCGTGAGCCGAAAATAAAACACCCTCACAAAAATGCGGAATAAGAATTGTGCGCTATGTAGACAAGCAATCTGGAGCTTGTCCTTCCTTACGTAATAGTTATGAAATTATAGATTCATTACGCCATAAGTTAAGAAAAGTCGGGAGGGAAATTTAGTACAATACAGTATAGGCCAAAAGTCTCCAGATGTCAAAAAGAGCAGTACCGTTTAAAGTTATAATAAAGTAAAAAAGAGTGTGAGCCTATAGGGTAATTGAAACAGGCTAAACTCACTGGGTACCGCTAATTCTATATTATTAATTTAATAAATGTGAAAATTGTACACAAGAAAAATTCATCTCAAGAAGTCACAAGGAAAAAAAGGTTTGAGTTGGATTAACACACACTCAGCCTATCAGCTATCATAGTACCCCGCCTCCAGGGCACACGACGAGAGAATAATTTAGAATGACATGTGAATTTATAAAGAAGTTATTGGACAGTATAAATTTGATATAGAATTGAATAACCTTACCTTTTGAAATTATTATACAATACAGTATGGATGATTTTAATCTTAGTGCCAATCAAGTGTTATAATTTGGGCCTAAAGGTTTTACAATCAAAATTTAATTAATATACTGTACCGATTTGAAGGCTTACTATTCCAGGCTATACTGATTGTGTTGATCAACTCTAATGTCATGGTGGGCAAACATCTCGTCGTATGACCTGGCAACCATGGCAAATTCGTCTTGCATAAAGCACCGACGACAGGTGGCCAAGATCTCCGAATAGAGACGCTTTGATGCCTCGTGCGTGAGGTGTACCCCGTCGGGACTGAAGTCAGCCTCAGAGGTATTCATCGACTGATAGCGCTCCCGGGTGAAGGGGATATGGCGCTTTAGCCATCGGTTAACCGCATTTCTTATGCGATTAAACTCGTCCGTAGAGACCCCTCGTGGAGCCTGTCGCTTCTCTACCCCAATCA
The DNA here is from genome assembly GCA_032716605.1 of Paralithodes platypus. Lineage (NCBI taxonomy): Eukaryota > Metazoa > Arthropoda > Malacostraca > Decapoda > Lithodidae > Paralithodes > Paralithodes platypus. The sequence continues at coordinate 42,419,536 of CM064529.1, forward strand.
CCCGGACTTCTCCTCCCGAGAGCCGCACCACCTCCTCAGCTAGGACCTCAATCCCCTCCGCAATCCCTCTCGGACTGACCCCGCTCCTTATTTAGTTTCCTCCTATCACCAAGAAGGTCAAGTCGGGCTTCAGCACTAAAAACTGACCCCAGGCTACTGTTGATCTCAAGGTGCTGACGCGGGCACCTGGGGCGGCCAGAGGAGTCACGGAAAAGAAAGGCCTGTGGACGGCTTGGTCCACGTACAAATCCCTGACGTAGGAGTGGCCCAAAATTGCCACCTTCCTAATTGGGCCTGGGTACGCAGGCCTATCAACCACCGCAGGATAATCTTCCCCTACCCCACCACCCGCGGCACCATGACGCCAAAAGCCCTGGGCCATGAGGGATAGACGCAAATACGGCACAAAAAAATATATAACCACGTAGGCTAGGCCACCACCAACACAAAAAGGGGGGGGGGGGGGGGGGGGCAAACTAGTGAAAGGTCGAAGGACCAATTATATGGCTAATTTAGATAAGTGGACTGTATATTTGATATTGAATAAATATTAACCATATAGAAATATAATTACCTTTTGATGAACTCAGCTGGTGATTGGAGGATGGCGGAAAATAGGCTAGATAACTGGAAGTGGTTAGTAAACAAAGTATGAAAAGAGGCTACAATAGGCTAGATATTTACGTTAAGTTGTGCTAATTAACAAAGATGATGATGTAGTGACTATATGGAATATGAGATGAAAAAGTGAAGCGAAAACACCTGGTGAAAATAACTAGAAGAAAGAAGGCTTAGCGTGTGTAGCTGGGACGGAGGTTGGTTGGAGAGTGAGCGAGCGCGTTATGTTCGTCTCTGTCGTGACATACCGCGCACGCGCATAACATATGGAAAATGTATCCCATCTTCTTTACAATGAGATACTCATAAACAATCTTAAATAATACACACATATATATATATGGGAATTATAATCCTACAATACTTTCCCATATACTATTATAGAATAATATATTCTACCCAATCCTGGAACGTTCGACCAAGGTTATGGAAGCGTTCAACTTAAAACTACGGAAAGATACGTAACGCTACATCAACCCAGATTACGTAACATCGAGACTGTTCATACTAGTTTGAGTACACTAAGTATGGACACAATGTGAATGAGGGAGACAAAAGGCATAACTGCCTGCAGCGAATGCCTCCCCCAGAGTTGAAAGAGTGACAAGGCCAAAACAAGGAACGTTCGAGCTAAAATGCCTGGACACACAGAGTTTGAAGCAATTTAAGTCATAGGAAGAGGAAAGGACTGATTCTTGGAGAGAGTTCCAGAGCTCAGCAGTTTAATAGAAGAAAGTCTGAGAATAGCGTTTCATTCTTGGGTTGGAGAGTTGTACAGAGTAGGGGTGGGATTTTGTTGCAAGGAGGGTACTACGTACCCTACATAGAGGAGGTGGTATACACTGGGAAAGCTCCGAGGAACACTGATTATTGTAATTGCGATAGAATAACGAGAGAGATGCAACATTGCGGCGAAGAGAGAGATATTGCAGAGAGTTGGTGAGTGGACGGGAGTTAATGATACGAAAGGCTTTCCTTTCTACTTTGTCTAGGAGTGCGGTATGAGAGGATCTTCCCTACACATGTGAACAATACTCAATACAAGGACGCACTGTGCCCTTGTACAGAGCAAGAAGCTGCACAGGGGTAAAGAACCCCTTGAGGCGGTTGAGCACACCCAGCTTCTGGGAGGCTGCCTTAGCAAGACTGGCAATATGGTCCTTCCAAGTGAGAGCAGAAGAAAAAGAGACACCGAGAATATTGAGAGCAGATGAAGGATTGATTTTTGTATTGTTTGAAGAATAAGGGATAGTCTTCTGAAGGTTTCTGACTGGTAGTAAGATAGATAAATTGGGTCTTGGAAGCATTAAATGAAACAAAGGTTTTCTCTATCCTAATTGGAAATAGTAGCTAGATCAGAAGATAAGTGTTCTATGACTTCATTACGTTTGTTTTTGAGGGACTGCTGGCTGAGGCGTTCTGGAAAACTAATTGAGTAGTGTAAGGTAGAGTCGCCTGCATATGAATGGATGGGACTGGATGTACAGTTGAGAAGAACATTTATGAGAATTAGAAAGAGAATAGGAGATAGGACAGAACCCTGAGGAACATAGGAGTTGATAGGATGAGGAAGTGAGCGATGGCCATCCTCAACCGCAGCTATGGAATGGCCGGAAAAGAAATTAGAGACAAAGGCACAGATGGAGGGAAGTTTGGAAATTAAAGATTTGTGCCAGAAATTCTTAAGAAATTTGGAAGCAAGAATAGTTTCAAAAACTTTATAGATACAAGAGATGAGAGCAATTGGACGATAGTTGGAGGGTTGAGAGCGGTCACCCTCCTTTGGGACAGGTTGAATGAGAGCAAACTTCCAGCAAGAAGAGAAGACGTTTGAGGAGAGACAGAGACGAAAGAATTTGCCTAGTCAGCATGGGTGGGGCAACCTAGCATAACAATTGTGCATTTTGTGAGGAAATCACCAAATTTGGCACACTAGTAGACTATGCTATTATGAACAGATTTGGATATTGGGCCATCTCAAATTCAGTCCCTGATGGCTGTGGCAACAATTTTCCAAAATGGCCGCTATAGCGTTTACTATAATTTCACAAACCCTTATATAAGTGTACCAGTCAAAGGATAATACTAACACTAACATTGGTCTGAACATTTATTAAAAGCTGAATTAATAAAAACATAACCTGTAGCCACCACAAGTTTACAGATAGCCGCCATTTTGCAAGATGACTGCTAATTATTTGTTGTACCGGACGACTATCTCACTCATAGAAATTGATCGAGTTGTCTGATTTAAATGATTTTAGTGTCAACTTGCCAATGTTAGACTATTCTAAAACATAATATTTAAAAACTTGCATGCCACTAGAAAATCAAAGATTGCCTTTTTTCAAAATGGTCACCACTTATGGCATCGAGTTATTCACATACTAGTTGTTGTGCCGGATTCTGATCGATTAGTTCCCATGATATAGTCCGTAAAACAATCCAGTTCTGGTTTGATGGACTTAAATATACTTGACAGGAACGTACCGAGTATATACAGCAAAATGGTATTCAAAGGTTCAATATAATACTCAATAACAACACAAGGAAGAACACATATGAAGGTTTTATTGAATAAACATGAGAATAAGTGAAAAATAAGGATCATAAGGGAAGATCCAACAATAGTAACAAGTATATATATATATATATATATATTGTCCTTACCTCAGAACAATGTTACTGATACCAGAATAACTCAATAGTGAGACTCTAGTATTGAATCAAATCATGTGGAAAACATACATAGAGGCATAATGTACAAGAATACATTTTAACCTTCAATGCAATAATAAATGAGAGTCAAAATATCTTCCGCATTCACAAGAGACTTCAACGCTCTAGATAATGATCCTAGAGTCACAATGTGGAGAGTTGAAGTTATGAAGATATTGTCACAGGAGACTAGGTGAGTCACGCGTAGGCTCGGCTGGGCCTTTAACCCTTGTCTAGCGGGCCCTCTGTGGCCGTTTTGGGCCTTTTCAGGCCGTTCTGACTGCTATATCAACCATCAGTATGAAAGGAACTGTATTGCGCCGAAAACTAGGTGGAAATCGCTACACAATGACGCCACATACAGCTACGTAGCACTCGTGGAGCACTGACAGTGTTACCTCGAAGATGGAAGTTTAGCTGATTTTGCTACCTTGCTCACTTTTAGCGAACTATTGGTTACACTGTCATCCTCCCGCGCGGTGGGGGAACTGGAGTTAGTGTGGGCCGGGAGGCCACAGATGTCAGACGTATGGATCATTACTATCCCACCCATTTTCACTCGATTTTCACCCTTTTTTCACCCGTTTTTTGCCAGTTTTTTCAACTCGACTTATGTGGTGAGCCGCTTTTTAAGGGTTAAGTAGGCGGTTTCGTTCAGTTTTTTCAACTCGACTTATGTGGTGAGCCGCTCTTTAAGGGTTAAAACTGAACACGTGACCTTGCCCTCAGGTCAGGTCACTGGGAAGGTCACCAGGTGAACTGAGGTAGTAATAAATACTTTTTCTAGTTAATGCAACTATGAACTTAACTGAAATGCGATGTTAATTTACTTTACAGGAAAGGGCTGAGATTATTATTTATAATCACTGAGAAGTATCAAAATCGCCCAAAAGTGAATTAATGTATATCTTATCACAGAATTATATTACTTGAACATATGCTACGATAACGAACCGAACTTAGGAATTCGTGTTTCTATAATATCTTAGGCGAAGCAAAGTAATAATGTGAATTTGATAAGAAAAGGAATGGATTTTAATAGGTCTACTGGAGGGTATTAATTAAGTCAAGATGTAATCTGCAATATTCGCGACTAAGACAACACACGAAGATAAACAAAATAACTAGCTGAGTTCCAATAGACTCAGACTGGAATGAACATTATAGTTTAATCTCAAAATGTGGGAACTGGTTGATTAACAGATATCGATCAGTAGATCGTACTTAGTAATGAAATTGGCGCTAATGACGAAGTTTAGCTCATTGATATTTAACGCAATATCAGATTCGCTTCTGAACGAGTTAACAGGACGAGGAGAATAAAATGTACAGGCACAATTAGTACATGGACGTAGGCCACGAAGTCCTACTCATTGATACTCAAAACGAATAGTACCAGACTCGGGTCTGAACGGGTTAACAGCTGTGAGGTGAATAAAATACACAGATACAATTAGTGTATGGTGGATGAAAGTGAGACGAAACACGGAGGAAAGAATTCCTAAACACGGTATTCGAAATATCACAACATCAAGTTTTACAAGAACATAAAAGCACGTCTATAAGATATATTTCATATGCGATTACTGAATTGGAGATTTAAGGAATTACACTGAACTCTCGTTGGAAAATTGGGCGTAGGTTCTAGGTAAAAAGCGATTATTTAAATTGATTGATCACGGAATATACTAAGACTTCAACTCACAAAAAATAAATCAACATACACATAGTCAGTAAATCTGCAAGCGTGGGGGGGCCTGAATATATGTTAATACACTAATATGTAACGTATGCGTAAGTTATGAATTTAAATAAAGTCTTGAACAAGGGTCAAGGAATTAAGGCAAGATTAACACAGAATAACACAGGTTCAGAGGGATGACACTTATTACGCAAGTACGTGATCTAGGGCACAGATCACAAAATTAAATCAGGACACACACGGTTCACATATTTACCTAAACAATACCTCACAACAATAACCAACAGAGAAAGACACAGAAACACTTAAGTATTTGGAATGGCAGGGGGGACGAGAGTGCTGGTCTGGCCGGCGTAGAGGATAGTAGCCAATCTTGCACAGCTGGTTACCTCCTCGAGCAGGGGTTCTCGGTTTAGGCCTGGTTACGTAATTGGAACAGGGGTCCTAGGTCCATGCCTGTTTACGTAATTCGAACAGGGGTCCTAGGTCCAGGCCTACGTTCGTGGCTCGAGCAGGGGTCCTCGGTTCAGGGCGCCAGGCAACAGACAGCAATCCGGAAGGAGGGGGGTGCCGTCCGGGGGGGCACTCTCGAGGGGCAGGGGGACGAGGTGGGGCAAACCGTAGCAACACTGTCCCAACTATCCCGTTCCTGGTGGTCAAGCCTAGTCAGTAGGTGAGGTGGTGCTTACTTTCCTCAGGTTTTTCTGAGGTCCTATGCAAATATTTTCTTGCTTCAGGTGTCAATGAACTTGGAGGAAAAGGGGTATTGAGGAGAGAGGAAAGATGGTTGTTGTGAGGTACATATACATTCTAGCCTGGGAACTCAGGTATTATCATATGGGCCTGGTTCCAAGGTAATATTACAATATTTAATGGGGCAGCTGGAAGGTCCAGGGCTGCTGTGAAAAATAGAAAACACTTTGAGCTTATAATGGAGCAGCTGTCTTGCAGGTCCTCTAATTATCCTAGGATATACACATAGAGGATTGTAGTTGTATCCTCGGGCGCTTGGAGTAGTCAGGCGTTATCAAGTCCATTTGTTTCTGAAATATTCGGGGTGCTGGTGAGTAGATTGCATAAGGGAGTGTTCATCATATTCTAAATCTGGCGGAACAATACAGGGAGCATCACTGCTGGTGGAGGCTACGTAAAAGGAGGGTTCTAATTGGCTGTCCCAGGGCGGTTGTGGTTGGCTGTAAAATACAGCTTGTGACTGGCTGAGAGAGTACTCCGTTCTCGTAGATGGCTGTGGGCGTGAAAGAGAACTGGGGAATGGACGGCTGGGCATGGTCAGCTCAGGTAGATTCCTGTGGACTCGGAGGGGGGACTCTGGTAGATGTCTTCGTTGTCTGTCCTGGGGTTTTGAGGTTGCCTGAGTGGTTATGCTGGCCACTCGGTGTATCGTTGGTTTGGGGCCTGTCATCTCACTAGTGAACATCTATTTACTGTTTGGTATGATATCGAAATTGTTCTGAATCAGTGACACAGTTTGCTCTGTTAATGTTCTCTCAATTTTGAGAGCACTCTCCCTCACACACACACAAAGCTGTGCATTCCAGTGCAGCCCTTTTGCACTTGCAACGCTTCAGACAGCTCTTCTTGCACTTGCACGATACTAGCTCATAGCAGGTGTGGGCTGCTTTGGGTAGCTTCGTCCAGTGTGGCTCGTACACCCCCTCGTCATTCTTGACCCAGCCCCAGCTGGATGGAGGAGGTAGCTCTGGTGTTGGTAGCAGTGTTTGACCCCACACATGGCCTCCTTGGTAGGCCGCCCTCTTCACATGCTCCTCCAGAGCTGCCTTGGTTGGCGGGATCAGCTGCACATTGTTCTTCTTCGCGAAAAGTTTCTTTCGGGCCTTGTCAATGTCCTTACACGTGCTGGTTCTGTCATAGAGCAATATGACGAACCTCTCGATGGTGTGCATGACATCGTCTGGTATGCCACTTGGTGAAGAGGATAGCTTCAGCAGTGCGTCTGTAAGTTCTGGCAGAACGGTCCATATTGTCCAGGCAGTCTTCTTACCATGTCCAGTAAAGCTAGATACAGTGTCACACTCAGTCATAGCGTGAAACATAGGGAATGCCTCTGCCTTCTCTGGTCCTAGGCCAGCTGCTATTTCGTGGGCTGCCAGGTACTGAAAACTCATCCCAGTGCCAAATGCCAGCCACAGTTCATCTTCTGGTTGCAGTCCCTGGGCCACTGACGCAGCCAACACCACGACATCGGTGTCAACTGTTTTGATCAGTATCTTGTGGTGACCATGGTTGGCTGCGTGGGATGCATGCAACAACATTCGACTGTCAGCTTCTTCGTGGCTGCATGGGGCGAGCACGGCCAGGTCTTGCAGCGGTGGCTTGCTCAGGACTGCTTCTCCATCAGTGATAACCAGCTGCTTGTGATCCTGGTCAAACCACTTGAAGATTGCTTCTGATAGGAACTTGAAAAGCTCAGTCTTGTTGGTGTCCTCTCGAAGGAAGTTCTGCCAGTTTCCAGGTATAACTGCTGCTCCGACCACGCGTCTATGCACTCCTTTTCCACGATTTGATCTTACACTGCCTTTCAGTGAATCAGCAACGTAGCGGTCCCAGACCAGGTCAGACACAGTCTGAAGCTTTGTTGACAGGTACGGTATAAACACATCCCGGGCATAGTCATCAAAGTTTTTGGGTACTGCAGGCTTCAGCATCTGGACAATGACTGCCCCATCAAGAACTAGGCAGGTGGTATCAGGAGCCTCTGATTGGGCATTGGAGAACTCTTCAAAGTATTTGAGGAGATCACTCTTCGTACCTAGACGGAGACTTTCTCCATCGGAGAGAGCTGAAGGACACGCTTGATTCTCATGACGAAAGAACTCTTCAAGGTTTCCATCCCTCGTCTGGCAACCAATGTAGAGCCGTGAGAAAAGTGCCACGTCGTTCCTGAGAGATGCCAGCTGCTGTTTCCCTTTGCTCACAATTCTAGGGGTGGAAGTGCTGAACACCTTCAGCTTGTTCTGATGAATTGCATCATCAATTAGCTTGGTCCTTTCCACCAGGCATTCTCTGGTGAAAGCCTGAAACTGCTCTTGGCCAATCTTCTTCACATTCCTGACAGTCTCAACTGCAGCAGGACCTGCAATTTCCTTTGTGTCAAGGACAACCAGATCCATGCTCTCTTCTTCAAAGGGGTTGCCAAGCTCTTCTATGATGCTGACAAGGGCATGGACATCCTTGGCGAAAGAGGTCTGCACACTTGGTGTCTGGTCGTGATGACGTGTGTCCTCTCACCTCCCCCAGTGTTGATGGCCGTCTTGGAACTCTTCTATGGCCCTGGCAACTTCTGGCCCGGCAATCATCAACGCCGCAAGGCACTTGGGTTGCCAGTGAGGCCGACTGCTCCACCATCTCCTTTGATGCATGCGTTATTCTGTTCATGCGCCTGGTCGATTGGGATAGAAGAGAACACGTTCTTCGTCTTCCGTACAGTGAAGTTGCCAGCCCTAAATTCTCTGGCTACATCTGGGTGCTTCATTGGGAGTGCAACCATGTCCCTCAGGTGAACAGGGACCCACCTGGCATAGTGTGTGTGGTCTAAGGCATGGAACCATGGGACCAGTTCCGTTAGGGCATCAAGGTACATCATGAATGAAGTCTGCCGCAGAGAACGCACGTAGACCAGTACCAACATCTCTAGTTCCCGCACAGTTGCCCAGTACTGAAAGTTGGGAATGTCTTCTCTCTGGTGACACCAGTCTTCGAACTCAGGCAGGTCTTCTGCATCATCAAAATATGTCATACAGTGGTGTTCATACGCACGGTGTTGCAGGATGTGCAGTGCCGCTGCAGTGATTTGATGAGCTCTTCTTGTGTGGGTGACATGGGCAGCTCACAGGAAGGAGTCGGCTGTCCCTGTCATTGCAATCTCAGCTTGCACCAAGGATTGTACCCAACCACTTCCTCGCAGCCAGTCGCCCAACGTCTTCAGGGCGGTCATCTCGATGTGGAGCCCACCAAACATCACTACCATCTTTTCTTCACCATACTTCTCTGGCCACTTCCACTGAATCTGCTTTGCCATGGCAAACAGTGGCTCGTCCAAGGTGACGACAGGTGTCTGGCCAGGATTCACATGTTCTACAGCATTCTTCACCACATCCATGGAGTGCCGGATCATGGCCACTGTGTGGGCACTTTCAAGGAACAGTGGAAGCAGGGCGGTGGGGCTGATGGTTCGAGCTAACGGCGGCTGGCGACTGGCATGCAACGCTGACCACGATATGTTCTCGTCTGTCCCAGTGTTGCTCTCTAGGACCCACTTTGCATGCTCTAGCCACAGGTATTCCTCCTCAGTCTGCTCCTTGAAGTTGTCTCTGGTCAAGGACACCACTCTAGTAGCTGGAACAGACAGGTTCTTCATGCTGGTAGTGACTGGGGGCACATCAGTATAGTAGTGTGGCAAGTGGCCGACCATCTTCGAGCTAGCATCTCTAGATCCACCAACGATTACAATGCTTCGGTCCGCTCCTTCGCCAGTGAAAGAGGGGTACTGGATGAGGGAGATGGCTGTACCATGGAAGGACTCTTTCACTGTCGTTGAACTGGGATTGTGGTCGATATTGTCTATGGCTGACGTTGTGAAGACATTGCTGCGCATCTTTGAGGGGCAGACCACTTGTTCTCTGTGAAACTGTTGGCAGGCACTGTTTCCCATCTGAGCTGAGAGCTGGAGAATGCGGGCATAGGAGATGCTCATGCCCAGGTGTGACAACCTGTCTACTAACTCCCTCTTTCATGTGTGAGCGTGCAACATCATCCCTACGTATGTGGGAACTGGGGTCACCTGTGCAGTACTGTGCCTGGCAGTTACGGGTCCTGTGGTGCAATGTGCCCGCTTGTGCTTGATGCAGTTTAACTTCAGCAACTGGGCAATGGCAATTGCTGCAGGGGTTGTGTCTGCCATCTGATCCTTAATGCTGGGACCCTCTAGGACCATGCTTACCAGGGCAAGCAGCAGTGATGGCACAGATTCTTCTTGGCATCCTTCAGGGAATCCGTTGAAGGGCTTAGCTTCTTCAAACATGTGGCGGCGCACGGTTTGTGCAGCACGTGCAAGATGGACCACATCATTATCACTGTCCAGCTCACAGGCTTTGATGAGAGCAGCCCCAACGTCTTCTTCAAATACCAGCAGGACGTCTCTCCCCTTACTGTGTGCGCGCATGTCAGGGAACTGGGTAAGGAGTCTCCGCTTCAGTCATGTGAAATGGACCTTTGTGTCGAGCTTAACCCCTAACTGTTCCATTCTGGACTGATAGAGCTCTACGAGATTAGCTAACTTGAACACCAGTGCTGTCTCCTCATCTAGCCTAGTTTCTTCTATGTAGAGGACCTGTTCGGCGAACACATACCTGATACTTCTCGCTCCTTGTCTTTGTACTTGAGTCCCTCAGACTAGGCCTTTCTAACACGGTTGTGCAGCACTGATAAGCACATCTTATGGTACTTGGCGTCCTGGGCGATCATGTCCCCGGCACTGAGTCGGCCGAGCAGTTCTGTGTCGTCAAGAATGGCTGCTCAGTCTCGAACTTTACTGTCCATTTGAAATGTTGCAACTTCGTGAAGACCATCAGGACCTGCAGGTTGTCTGCAGAAGAAACACTGGGCTTCTTGGGCCTTCTCTGTACTGGATGATATAGAATGAAATCTTGTGCGTTTGCACGCATCTTGTACGTCATGGATTTCTCCTTTCCTTCAGTCATGAGTGTTCGCTTTTCTGCTCTTTGCAATTTTGTATTGTTATAGTTGAGCTTGCATGTTTGATGGTACAAAACATTGTTTGTAACCATGGCCGCTTCAATGCCATACCCTTCATTGAGTCTTTCCAACTGAAGTGTTCCTGGAAGTTGCCCAAGCTCCCTGAATCTGATCAAATTGGCTGCGAGTGAACTGTACCCACTCCCAGAGTCTTTTCGCTTGGACTGTGAAGGACATGTCAGAGACTCTACTTTATTCTCTTGGCAAATTATACACAGCTTCCAGTTAGTTTGAGTTGGGTACGTTGATGGGACAGGACGCTCAAGGCCAACCAATTGGAAGCTCTTGGACATGGTCAACTTGTTCAATGTCACACTAGGCTATATCTTCTGTTCACCAGCAACCACCGCCATCACGATCTGGAAATTTAGAGAGTAGGATAAATTAGTTATGAATTTTAAACCGGTTTTCTCCTAGCCCATAGTCATAAATACCATTGCCACTTCTACTACCAGGCGCCAAACCAATAGTGCTATATATGTTTATCATTGGTTTTCATTCAGAATCTGTGTCTTAATAAGACTAATTAGTCCCCTTTAACTTTTTTCTCAACCAAATCTAATTGTCACTTTCTTTGACCATTATTGGACCTTGATTAGTAAATAAACTTTCACTGTCAACCTGCATTTCTCTCCAGTAAAGCAGATATGTATCATAACAGTAACCGCTGGCGGCCATTTTTAAAAATTGCTGGCACAGCCATCAGGAGATGAATTTGAGATGGCCCAATATCCAAATCTGTTCATATAATGATAGTCTACTAGTGTGGCAAATTTGGTGCTTTCCTCACGAAATGTACAATTGTTATGCTATATTTACCTTAGCTGCCTGACTGATTGAGGGAGAGAGTTCCAAATCTTGAATGTTGAGAAAAAAAAAGACTGGGCAAATGTTTCCAATCTTGGGTTGGAGAGTTGAACAGAATAGGGGTGGGAGTGTGTTGAAAGGCAGGTGCCCCCCACTCTCCATAGGGAGGGGGTATATACTGAGAGAGCTCTGAAGGACATTGATTATTGTAATAGCGATGGAAGAGTGATAGATATGCAATATTGCGGCGTGCAGAGAGAGATTGTAGGGAATTAGTGAGAGGAGGTAAGTTGATGAGACAAAAAGCTTTTGACTCTACCCTTTCGAGAAGTGTGGTATGGATTGAACCTCCCCACACATTCGAACAATGCTCGATACATGGGCACACTGTGCACCTATATAGAACAAGAAGCTGTATGGGAGTAAAGAACCTACGGAGATGGTTGAGCTCACCTAACTTCTGGGAAGCTGTGTCAGCAAGAGTAGTAATATGATCATTCCAAGAATGGCCAGAAGGAACAGAAACAGATATAAACATGTATGTAAATGTGTGTATGTGTGTGTGAGAGAGAGAGAAAGTGAGAGTGAGTTAGTGAGTGAGTGAGAGATTGAGATTGCGGGAGAAGTGCTTCCAAGTTACATACAATCCTGGGAAGGCTGTTAGAATCCACCAAAAATGTCTGTGCCCTGATTGGAAGAGTTAAAGCAAGATTGATTACTCTCCTTACTGTTTGCAATTATGTGGAGGATATACATAGGTAAATATATATAGAGATTGTGTGTGTGTGTGTGTGTGTGTGTACAGTAGAGTCACATTAAATAAAGATGAAAATCGACAGGCAAAACATGACTTTGTCAAGGAGTGTTCATTATAGAGAGAGAGAGGCTCTGCATATGTATAGAAAGGCAGTGTTACCAATTTCTGCCAGGTTAGCTTACATGGATTTTAACCCAAGAACGGCGAGGGTCCTCATAAGAGGTTTGGTGGACAAAGGCGAGGGTTCTTATAAGAGGTTTGGTGGACAAAGGCAAGGGTTCTTATAAGAGGTTTGATGGATAAAGGCGGGGGTCCTCATAAGAGGTTTGGTGGCCAAAGGCAAGGGTTCTTATAAGAGGTTTGATGGATAAAGGCGGGGGTCCTCATAAGAGGTTTGGTGGCCAAAGGCGGGGGTCCTCATAAGAGGTTTGGTGGCCAAAGGCAAGGGTCCTCTTAAGAGCCACGGCATAAAAAAACATTATCAAAACACCCCGCTGGCACTCAAATCAAAGAGATACATGTGTTTAGGTGAGATAATTCCCCTCCATTATGTGCTACCACTCCTCCATATGTGACCCCGCCCCCCCTTCCCCTCTGTTCTCCCCTTTCCCCCTCTCCTCTATTATCAGCTATTTTTCCTCTTATTCCCCCTTCTATCGGGTAATTTTTTGTGCGAATTTCCCTCAAGCGGTCTCGTTAACACAGGTGAGGCCGCTAGAGATCCTTGCAACACAGAGACTTTTATTGCAAGCCCTCAGTGTCGCACTAGTGGTTGGAGAGAGAGGAGAGTTTGACACCTGGGCTCTCGCCTCATGATGCGACTGGGCGGCAATAATACATTTTTCACTCCCCAATTGCTATTCCCACTTCTTATATTGCTCTTAAATGTTTGAATGTTTATATTAAAAGTAAAATAGTATAATAAGTAAAAGTAATAATCTTATATATGGTAAATATGAGGATTTTCGTCATTAATGAAGCAAATACTTTTGCCTGGCGAGCCCTTTGAAATACCATAGCTTCCCCGTTCTTGGGTTAAATATATATTGACAAAATAATGGTTAAGATAGCATATTGTAATAAATAAAGTAGTTGTGTAAGCAGAACCTAAAATCTATCACTAAAGCTAAATATAATAATATGATTAATTATTCCAAAATACAATTAAAAATTATAAAATGTTTGAGATTTTTATAACAAAATAGCTAAACGCATCGAATGGAACCGAAAGGAGTGTTGTTTAATGAAAGTTGTATCAGCTAAACTAATTATATTCATCTAATAATATCCAAATAAATATAAAGAGATCTATCTATCTATCTATTGCCTGACGCTGTGATCCCCGAAGGTGTGGCCACGAACGAACCGCCCCCATGCACCTCTGTCCCAAGTCAGTCGACGCCCCTCCCCCCAACCAGCACCGCCTTCGTTCATGTAGTTCCTCACTCCATCCTTCCACCTCATATTCGGTCTACCTCTCCCCCTCTGTCCCTCCACCTCGCTCTCGTACACCCTCTTAGTCATTCTCTCGCTTTCCATACGTTCCATATGGCCGAACCATCTCAAGTTGTTCCTTTTCACACTTTCCAGCACATCTACCTCCACACCACACCTCCTTCTTACTTCCTCATTAGTCTGTCTATCCCTCCATGTAACTCCGCACGCACTCCTTAAGTAATTCATTTCCACTGCTCTCACTCTTGGTCTGAGTCTCTCAACCAACGTCCATGCTTCGCTTCCGTAAGTCAGTGTCGGGATTACCACACTGTCAGGCAAGGACTTCTTCACTTCCATACTGACCACCCTATTTCTTGTTACTGCTTTTAGCGTTCCTACAACCCTCTTCCCCTGTTGTACCCTCTCCCGCACCTCTTCATCCATAGTCCCATCTTTACTCAACACACTGCCCAGATACTTAAAAGAGTTGACGATCTCCATAGCCTGACCGTTCAGCTTCACCTCACACTCTGTGACTTCACCCTTTTCGAAGACCATAACCTTGCTCTTCCCCGTATTTACCTTCAAATTCCGTTTTTCGCACACTGTTCCAAACTCATTTACCAGACCCTGCAACTCCCATTCATTATCACTCATCAGAACTGTATCATCCGCAAACAGCAGTATAGGTAGCTTCCACTCAATTCCCTCCCTTTTCAGCGATACACCAACATTCACTGCTCTTGATAGTATTTCTTTCATGACTCCATCCATATATACAGTAAACAACCACGGGGACATCACACACACCTGTTTCAAACCAACATTCAGGTCAAAGAACTCGCTCTGCTCACTCTCCACACGTACTGCCGCCTTTGCACCCTCATACATGCTCTTCACTGCTTTCAGCAACTTGCCATCTACTCCGTATTTGCTAAGTACTTTCCACAAACCTTCTCTATCCACTCTGTCATAGGCCTTCTCCAAGTCCATAAAGGCAACATACACCTTTTGTTTCTTCTCCAGATACTTCTCCACAACACAATTCAGGGTAAAAATATGATCTACACATCCTCTTCCCTTCCTAAAACCTCCCTGCTCGTCGCCTATCCATTTCTCCGTTCTCACTCTCACTCTCTCAATCACTACCCTACTGTATACCTTCCCTACTACGCTTAGAAGACATATTCCTCGGTGGTTACCACACACTCCTCTTTCCCCTTTGCCCTTATATAGGGGGACTATTATGCCAGTCTTCCAGTCATCGGGTGCACTCCCCTTCTCCCATGCTAGTTTGCACATTTTCCATACCCATTCTATCACTATCTCACCACCATACCTCAACATTTCCCCACACACTCCATCTGTTCCTGGTGCTTTCCCCAACTTCACTCTTTTCATGGCTTCCCACACTTCTGACCTCCTGATCCCCACCTCCTCCTCCACTACTTCTCTTCTTCTCCCTCCCATACCATATCCAGCTATGTTTGCTGGCTCTTCATTCCTTTCATTTAGCAACTCACTGAAGTATTCCCTCCATCTTTCGACTCTCTCTTGCTTCTCGGCTAGCATTCTCCCATTCTTATCTTTCACACCCTTACTGTTTCCCTTGCTACCTTCCCTAACTTTCTTGACTTCTTTCCAGAACAGTTTCTTACTCTCCCTCCATTTTACACTCAGATTCCTTCCAAATTCCTCATCTACTCTTCTCTTACTTTCCTTCACTACTCTCTTCACCACCCTCTTACTCTCCACGTACCTCGCTCGTTTCTGTCTCTCGGAATCTTCATTCCCTCTACTACCCAACCACACTCTATATGCTTTCTTCTTTTCTTCCACAGCTATTCTTACCTCTTCTGTCCACCATGCTGTACCTTTCACTCCCCTCCCTCTTCTCCTCACTCCACACACCTCCTCACATGCTGCACAGATCTCATCCTTAAACACCTTGCTCATCTCCTCCACTTCCTCCATAACTTCCAGGTCGAACCCACCTAGTCGTCTTTCCACTGCTCTCCTGTACTCCTCCCTGACTTCCTCCTCCTGCAACCTCTCCACCCTCCTCACCATTCCACCCTCCTCTCGCCTCCCTCCCGCTCTCCTCACCCACTTCTTTTGTATCCTAACCTTAGCTACCACTACATAATGATCAGACAGACCCCCTCCAATACCCCTATACACCCTAGCATCCATCACAGATTTCTTCATTCGTTCATCCACACATACATAATCAATCAATGACTTTCGTTCCACCACTGACTTATCTTTCATCGTCAACATCCGTTTCCACGTGTACCTGTGGATCATTCTGTGTCGGAAGAAGGTGTTGGCTATCCACAGCCTCCTTCCCACACATACGTCCACAAGTGCACTACCATTCCCATTCACCTCTGATGGTACCCCCCACCCTCCCACCACTCCCTCAACTTTCCTATCACCCACCTTACCATTCATATCCCCAATCAGAAATATTCTTTCGTTCTTGTCAAACTTCTCCAGGCACGCCTCCACATTCATCCAGAACTCCTCTTTCTTTCTTTCAAGTATATCCTCTGTCGGGGCATACACGCATACAATCACCCACGTTTGTATTCCTACTTTCATTCTCACCCACACAATCCTTGAACCCACAGACCCATACTCTCTTACACATTCCTTCCATTTGCTACTTACAAACAAACATGCACCTTCTCTCGCTGTTCCTTCACTCACTCCAGCACACACCCATTCCACATTCCCATTCTCTCACATCTGAACCTTTCCATTTGGTCTCTGTCATTCCACATACATCCAGCCTGGCATTCACTAACACTTCCAGAACCTCTCTCTCTTTTGTTCCATCATTCATGCCACTAACATTCCACGTAGCCATTCTCAGAATGTCTGAAGGCATGTCCTTAGTCGGTCGTGGTTCGTCAACGTTGGTTCCGTCCGCATCCGAGGCTGTTCGTTCGTTTTTCTTTGCTTAGATATTTTTTCCGGGTGGGGGTCGCAAGCCCACCGACCCAACCTCTTTAGTCGCCTCTTACGACACGCAGAAGGCACGTGGGGCATATTCTATTCCCTAACCCCCAGGGGTTATAAAGAGATGTGATTAGAATATAGATAAATCGAAATGTATCGACAGGAACCCATAAAAAGTAATGTTTAACACATACTGTACTCTCCCAGCGACGTATGTTGGCCGACAGTAAAATTAACTGGTCAGTACCTCAATAATATGCCGTCCTTGTAACAGCCCATATCGATCGGTGCCTGGCACCACGACGTTTGAGCACTGCTCTACGACCTGGGCAACACTTCTTAGCTCATATCCAAGCTCTCACAGGCTAGGATAGGCAGTATTCCTTCATCTTTTGAGGTGGAAGGTGTACTCTCTCGACTCTAAAGCCATTTTGGCCAAATTGCTTGGTACTGGAGGGTACATTCATGGTAATACCATCTGGTACAATAGGGGTTAAGGAAAAATTGATCTCTCACTCTCTCTCTGTCGTACTTTTATGCTATTGTCTGACAAAGTTTGGCCACATTTTCTTTGGGGAAGCCATTGAGGAGGTCGCTGGTAGCCCTCATCACTTAGCGAGTGCAGCGTCAGTTTCCATTGAGGAGGTCGCTGGTAGCCCTCATCACTTAGCGAGTGCAGCGTCAGTTTCCATTGAGGAGGTCGCTGGTAGCCCTCATCACTTAGTGAGTGCAGCGTCAGTTACCATTGAGGAGGTCGCTGGTAGCCCTCATCACTTAGCGAGTGCAGCGTCAGTTTCCATTGAGGAGGTCGCTGGTAGCCCTCATCACTTAGCGAGTGCAGCGTCAGTTTCCATTGAGGAGGTCGCTGGTAGCCCTCATCACTTAGCGAGTGCAGCGTCAGTTTCCATTGAGGAGGTCGCTGGTAGCCCTCATCACTTAGTGAGTGCAGCGTCAGTTACCATTGAGGAGGTCGCTGGTAGCCCTCATCACTTAGCGAGTGCAGCGTCAGTTTCCATTGAGGAGGTCGCTGGTAGCCCTCATCACTTAGCGAGTGCAGCGTCAGTTTCCATTTAGGAGGTCGCTGGTAGCCCTCATCACTTAGCGAGTGCAGCGTCAGTTTCCATTGAGGAGGTCGCTGGTAGCCCTCATCACTTAGTGAGTGCAGCGTCAGTTACCATTGAGGAGGTCGCTGGTAGCCCTCATCACTTAGCGAGTGCAACGTCAGTTTCCATTGAGGAGGTCGCTGGTAGCCCTCATCACTTAGCGAGTGCAGCGTCAGTTTCCATTTAGGAGGTCGCTGGTAGCCCTCATCACTTAGCGAGTGCAGCGTCAGTTTCCATTGAGGAGGTCGCTGGTAGCCCTCATCACTTAGCGAGTGCAGCGTCAGTTTCCATTTGTTGTATTTGTATTTTTCATGCAATAGTTCATATTTAATTAAATAGTTTATTCGTTTTTCTAGTAACCTTTGCATTCATATTTAACCTTATTAATTATTTTGTCTATCCATCCATTCATCGAGTTTTTTGTTCATTCATTCATTCATTTGTCTATCCACCCATTCATGGTATTCATGGTATTCATGGTATGCAGGATTCGAAACTGCCTAATAAATTGTAGGTTTTTGCAACATTCTTTAACTGTCTTCGTGGTGCAATGCATAAGTGTGTTGATTTTCGGTGTGAGCGTCCTGGGTTCGAATCCTCGGACTGCCACATGTGTTTGTTAATTTCATTAATCGAGTTTAGGAGTAAAGTTGGTTAGTGGAGAAAACATAATACATTCATTTGTCTATCCACCCATTCATACATCCATTCATTTTCTATCCACCCATTAATTCATTCATTCATTCATTTTCTATCCACCCATTCATTCATTCATTCACTATCCACCCGTTCATTCATTCTTCTATCGACCCAGTCATTCATTCATGCATTTTGTATCCACCCATGCAGTTATTAATTCACATTTCTATCCACCCATGTATTCATTCCTTCATTTTTCTATCCACCCATTAATTCATTCTTTCTCTTCTATCAACCCAATCATTCATTCATTCATTAATTTGTACTCCTCTATCGACCCAATCATTCATTCATTCTTACTCCTCTATCGACCCAATCATTCATCACTTCTACTCTTCAACCAACTATATTTGCGCCCATTCATATATCCCTTAATTTTGGTTAATTCAGTAACCCCTTCTCTACCGGCGACGTTTTATTGTTTTATTATAGGTATATTTAGACGATTCAGTGCGGTTTAAGAAAGTTGCGTTGTAGTGAAAAGGGAAAGGGTTAAATGAGATAGTTCGAATAATGTTTATTGCTGATGACCCATTTGAAACGGAACAAAACCGTCTAACAGTAGCCAGGATATATGAGGAGGTCCCTGGCAGGTCCTCGTCACTTAACACTTTCTCGTCAGACGTCTTGGGGGATATTATGATATTTGTTTAATGTTTAGTGCACATTTTGCTTGTTTTTGACATTTTCGGGCAATTAATTTTAATTTGTCTCAGGCCCGCAATTGCTCGCCCAGAACAAAACATCGACACCTGACTAGGGTGAAGTGCCTCATTATCGCCAATCTAATGTGTTATGTATCCCTGGCAACGTTTCTGAAGTGCCTCATTATCGCCAATCTAATGTGTTATGTATCCCTGGCAACGTTTCTGAAGTGCCTCATTATCGCCAATCTGATGTGTTATGTATCCCTGGCAACGTTTCTGAAGTGCCTCATTATCGCCAACCTGATGTGTTATGAATCCCTGGCAAAGTTTCTGAAGTGCCTCATTATCGCCAATCTGATGTGTTATGTATCCCTGGCAACGTTTCTGAAGTGCCTCATTATCGCCAATCTAATGTGTAATGTATCCCTGGCAACGTTTCTGAAGTGCCTCATTATCGCCAATCTAATGTGTTATGTATCCCTGGCAACGTTTCTGAAGTGCCTCATTATCGCCAATCTGATGTGTTATGTGTCCCTGGCAACGTTTCTGAAGTGCCTCATTATCGCCAATCTGATGTGTTATGTATCCCTGGCAACGTTTCTGAAGTGCCTCATTATCGCCAATCTGATGTGTTATGTATCCCTGGCAACGTTTCTGAAGTGCCTCATTATCGCCAATCTAATGTGTAATGTATCCCTGGCAACGTTTCTGAAGTGCCTCATTATCGCCAATCTAATGTGTTATGTATCCCTGGCAACGTTTCTGAAGTGCCTCATTATCGCCAATCTGATGTGTTATGTGTCCCTGGCAACGTTTCTGAAGTGCCTCATTATCGCCAATCTGATGTGTTATGTATCCCTGGCAACGTTTCTGAAGTGCCTCATTATCGCCAATCTGATGTGTTATGTATCCCTGGCAACGTTTCTGAAGTGCCTCATTATCGCCAATCTGATGTGTTATGTATCCCTGGCAACGTTTCTGAAGTGCCTCATTATCGCCAATCTGATGTGTTATGTATCCCTGGCAACATTTCTGAAGTGCCTCATTATCGCCAATCTGATGTGTTATGTATCCCTGGCAACGTTTCTGAAGTGCCTCATTATCGCCAATCTAATGTGTAATGTATCCCTGGCAACGTTTCTGAATTGCCTCATTATCGCCAATCTAATGTGTAATGTATCCCTGGCAACGTTTCTGAATTGCCTCATTATCGCCAATCTAATGTGTAATGTATCCCTGGCAACGTTTCTGAAGTGCCTCATTATCGCCAATCTAATGTGTAATGTATCCCTGACAACGTTTCTGAATTGCCTCATTATCGCCAATCTAATGTGTAATGTATCCCTGACAACGTTTCTGAATTGCCTCATTATCGCCAATCTAATGTGTAATGTATCCCTGACAACGTTTCGTAAATTAGCAAACGGGTGTCACTTTTCATTATCTGTTACTTATATTTACAATCAATATTTCTTTAATACAACATAATTTGAGAAGAAGCAATATATTGACAGCGCTTCACTTCGCTTCGCAGATGGTGTTATATTCATTATATCAAGTTCTCGGAGTTCATTTATCAGTATTTCGGGTATAATTAATTTATTAATTCAATATTCTATCCATTCATTCATTAATTTATTTTTAATTATATTCATTCATTCAGTTTATATCCTAATCATACATTCATTTTTCTATCGACCCATTCATTTATTAATTGTCTGTCCACCTATTCATTAATTTTGCCTATCCACCCATCCATTCATTTTTCTACCTACCTATCCCTTAATTTTTCTATTCACCCATTCATTTACTCATTCAGTTTTATATCCACTTAGAATGTCTTAAAATCATCCAGTGATTGAAAGATTTGTCTTAAACGTACTTGCTAACTGGTACCGTACTCTCCTTTTTTGTCAGTTCTGGCGGACCAGGAGTGCGTTCAGTCTACCCTATCAGGCAATAATGTTTCTGTTTTAGCAATCATGTTTATGATTGAGCAGGGTGAACGACATATTAGCCAAACATTGATTCTCGTCGCTGATTGGTCAGTGGCTGTGAGCTCGAAATTCAATTTGTGTTGGCGATGTCCGCGAAGGTTTCAGGCCTGGTAACATTTGCTTTTTCGGTCAATTAATTTCAATCAATACATTTTAATAAATAATATCCATCAATATAGGTTTTTCGCTAAGCTAATCACACTGTCAGCTACAGTAAACATCCTTGTTGAAGCTCACAACTGACGGTAGGCTACCATCAGGGTATTATATCTCATAATCTTATCAGGAAATGTTGACAAAGTTATTACCGTCGTTATCTGGCAAAGGTAGCTCTTTATTCCCTGTGTAATTTTCAAACAATTCTCTGTTAGTCTATTGGGGAATATAAACACATATTTTCTTTTCCTGTCGATGTATGAATAGGCTGAATTAAATATCTTATACATATTGTTCTTTCCCTGACGATGTATGTAGAGGCTGAATTAAATAGTTATTATAATAATAATAATAAACGGTTTATTAAAGAATGGCAGCCTCATGAGCTGAAAATACACATTTTACAATTTAGTGGATGAACATGAGATGTACAGATATGAGTATGGTAAGCTCAGTTTACAAACAAAATAAATAAATACAATAATGATGCATGTGCAGAATACAAATTATCATAAAATAACCATGAGAGTAAGTGATATACAGTACATATACACATTTATTTACTTACTCACATACAGAACATACGTATATACACGTACGTGTGCACATACATATACATACATATATAGGAACATAAGAACATGCAGTAAGTGTGCACATGTCCGTATACACAAACGCTCACGTATGCACACAAACATACATACATACAGAAACTGTTTTGGTATGGTCAGGGTAAAGAGAGTGCAGCAATTCAAGTCCGTATATGGTCCGTATGGTCAGGTACAGCCTACTACAATGGGAGGTTAATCCTCGGTAGTGTGTGTGTGTGTGTGTGTGTGTGTGTGTGTGTGTGACAGAAGGCGAAATATGGAAGAGCTGGGCGTTCTATTGTTAAGGGTGGAAATACATGGATGAAGATACGCGAACACTTAATAATAGATAATGCTTATGCATAGATTTATAATCAGAAGTTGCGCTAGTGAGCAATATGTTCTCGCTCATATGTACGTATATTTACATACATATGTGCATATGACCATATAAATACACGTACAGTACATATATATATTATATACCTTATATTCTCAACCGGGCTCGAACCATTGACAGCACATACACACAGACATACATATACATAAATATATGCACATTACATGCATATATGCTCTTCTCTTATCCTACCTGATACTCTCAGCCGGGCTCGAACCACAAACAGTATACACTATAGACACATATATATATACATAAATAACGCATACATACATACACATATACGCACACATACATACACATATACTGCACATACATAGATACATATATACACATATACATAAACAAACTCAAGCAAATACATACATAATTATATTCTAATACACACGCACACACACTTATGCATATATTATTAAAGGTGGGCGCGTATATATGGTGTGACAGGCCGTTATTACACATTATTAATAATATTAACAATGTTTGGGATAGGACTATTTTTATATCTGTCAGTTCTTGCTCTTATTGGTTGGAGTGTGTTGAAATGACGAGCTGCACGTGTAGGTCTAGGGGCGTCTGGTGGAAGTAAGTTTCTGTGTCGTGGGTGAACAAGCAGCTTAGATGCAAACTGTTTGAGTGTGTTGTAGTGGTGGGTTGAAAGTGCAGGTATGCTAAGGGTGGTGAGAGCTTCCTCGTACCCTGGATATGTGCCACCCAGGATGATCCTGCATGCCCTCCTCTGAACTCTCTCCAGTTGACGTTGTTGTGTTAGGGTTAGAGAGGAGGACCAGGCGGGAGAGGCGTAGGTGAGCTTGGGGAGTATGAAGGTGTTATATACTCTTCAGCTCATTCTCCGGCGCCCCCAGGGATCTCAACCGCCTTAGCATAAACAACTTGTAAGTGGCGGTCCTGACTGTGGTAGTTACATGTTTCTTCCAGTTCAGTTTGTTGTCCACAGTGATTCCGAGGAGTTTGGTGGACTCAACAAGCTGAAGGGGATGAGGACCAATTGTGACAGTGGGTGGAGGAAGGTCGGTAACGGAAGTGTTGATGTGCATGACCACTGTCTTGTCATGATTGATAGTCACATGATTGTCTGTGGTCCAGGCTTGAAGACGGTCGAGGATGTCTTGTAGGGGGTCATAGTTAGGGGAGGTGTTATCGACAGTAATGCCGACTGTCGAGTCGTCCACGTACTTCCAGTGGAATGGGGTGTCCTTTAGGGCATCATTAATCAAGATGAGGAACAATAGAGGCCCCATCTTTGTGCCCTGTGGGACTCCACATGTGATGTCTAGGAAGGTGGAGATGAAGCCTTGGTATCGCACTGCTTGTCGTCTGTCACTAAGGAAGTCGGTCAACCACGCAACCAGGGTAGGATGTAGCCCCAACTTTATGGCTTTGTTGATGATGATGGTGTGGTCAACAAGGTCAAATGCTTTCCTGAAGTCAATAAAGGTAAGGGCGAGGGAAGTCTTTCTCTTCTCAAGATTTGTGTAAATATAATCTAGGAAGCTAATAAGACAGTGAGTGGTGGAGGAGGTTTTTACGTTGCCAAACTGTTGGGGATCTATCAAGTGACGGATTTGTGAGTAAGCCCAGGTGAATACAAAGTCCTCACAGATTAGACTAGGGATGGGCGTAATGGCAATTGGTCTGAGTTCATTAAGAGAATGTGGGGAGGGGGTTTTGGGGATTGGAGTGACGTATGAAGTTTTCCAGTCTGCAGGGCAT
Source organism: Paralithodes platypus (assembly GCA_032716605.1). NCBI lineage: Eukaryota > Metazoa > Arthropoda > Malacostraca > Decapoda > Lithodidae > Paralithodes > Paralithodes platypus. The sequence goes on from CM064529.1 coordinate 42,443,658, forward strand.
TTACTTTGCCTTAAGGAGGCATTAATTATCGAGCAAAGGGGGGTGGCAAATTCCACCGATTTTTTTTTGTATATTTTCATGGGTAGGTCTACTGGGGTTGTTGATCTTTTTGATTTGAAACTGGAAAGCTTTTTGGCCACTTCAAATTCTTGAACAGTTACTGGGGGGGAAGGGGATGGGAGGAAGGCAGGGAGGTTGGTGCGGTCTAGTTTGGGGAGGGTTTGGCAGATGGTAGAGAAGTGATTATTTATCAGTTCAGGTGCATCTACACGAGGGACATGGGAAACACAGGGGATCGAAGGAGTCCCACTACTTAAGCCACAAAGATTCTTAATTTTAGAGTACCACTGACTGATATTGGTTTGTTTTAAATGATGAATCTTTGTAGGGTAGTAGGACTTCTTCGCCCAACGGATTTCCCTTATCACAATGTTGCGTAGGTCCTTATAGCGATTGTTGTCCGTGTAGAAGGCCTTGTTCCGATTCTGCATCAGTCTCTTGATCCGAGGAGTAAACCATGGGACGTCAGAGGGGTGCATTTTGGTCCTCTTGGTGGGGAAGAAGTGGTGGTAGGCTTCGGTGGTGGTAGATACAAAGTTGTCCCATTTGGCATTAACATCTTCTTCAGTGAGAACCTCCGTCCACGGGTAATGAACCAACCACTGCCCGAACCCCCGCATTGCAGAGTCTGGCGTTGGTCGGTAGGTCCGGATGACGGGGGTCTGTTGATGGGAGGTGGTAGGGGCAGGTGACCAGAACACAGAGAGATGAGTGCTGCGTCCCACAGGAGGTAAAGGTTCAGGTGGGAGGTACTGCTCATCCATGTCTGTCAAAATAAGGTCAAGAGTGTTGTGGTTGTTGGTGGGGAAGTCAACAATTTGTGAAAGATGCAGCTGTTCTTGAATCTCACAGGTGTCTAGTTCATTGAAATCCCCACAAACCACATTATCTCTTCCTGGCGATGTATGTGTAGTCATATTTTCTTTTCCTGGCTATCTGTGTGTATATACAGTATAGGTTATTTGTAAGCCGATATTAATGGAATGTTCATTACTATTATTGTGTAACCATTAGATTACATTTGAAAATTGAACTATAGCGTGGATAGGCTACCGTACAAGACATAGCTTAAACTGACCTAACATTCTTCAATGCAATTATGCCTCAGATTTGTTTTATAAGAAATGTAAATTGAGTAGGCTAATCAATCAATAATATAGACAAACGCTCAAAAACCTGCAAAGCATGTTATAACCCGTTAAATTATATCATTGGCATAGTAACATTACCAATATATAACGATACTAATGAAATACAAACCGCATCAAAACAAACATAATAATCAATCAATAATATAGACAAACGCTCAAAAACCTGTACAGCAAGTTATGACCCGTTAAAATATACCATTGGCATAGTATCATTACCAATATATAACGATAAATATTAAATAAAAAACGCAAACAAAAATCGAGCTTCGAACCCTTGCGAGTAGGCTTACATTTTTAACCCTTTCACGTTTTTGACGCAATTTTGAGCCTATTAGGGATACTTTAAAGCCTTTGTTACCATTAGGGGTATTTAGAAACCTTTAGTTTAGATACTTCAACCCCTGTAGTTGTCTTTGAGTTAGCTGTGGGCAGAAAACTAATTTTGGAGAGGTAATTATAAGAGTGAGAGAACTCTATTTATTATTGCTAATCTGGCAACCTCTGCGTCATAAAAACGTGAAAAGGTTAAAAGCGAAGTCGTTACCGGCTAGGCTAGGCTATGCTTACTGCATTGAGGTTCAGACGAAGTAGCTCTGAGAGTTACGTTCCAAGTTGCTTGTTTTATGTTATATATAGCAAAATTGGCATGATAACTATGATTTGCATAGATGTGCCACCTTATAATTGATATTGCGACACATAAATAACATGGAGGAAGGCTAATTAAGCTTAATTTTGATAATATAATGTCGAGGTGAGATTTAGACCAACCTCCAGGGAGTGTTAGCGTGATCACCGTCTGATTGCAAACAATCGCAAATGTGATTCGTGGAATCAGAGGCGATCACGTTCAGTAGAGCTATCCCGTTTGCGTGTTTGGGTAGTCTGATCGCACTCCAGGAGTAGAGAGTGTGTCGAGCTTCAAGCTAAAACACCTCTTCCCCAGACCCCTTAAAGCTAGAACATTTGTTTTCCCAAAATCCCCCTTCAAGCTAGGATATCCTGGCTAACTGGCTAACATCATGACTAACTGGAGAACTCTTTTTGTTTCAGGTGTATCTGGCCAGGAGCAGATGTTCCGAGTGTGGCCTCGTAGTGTCCAGGTTGGCTCTGGTGAAGACGTGCTCTTACGGTGTGTCATAGCTAATCAGAGAGGCAAGGTGCAGTGGACCAAAGATGGATTCGCTCTCGGTAAGTGTTAAACAATGTTGAATTTGGTTGATTAACTCATTCTGAGACACACACACATATATGCAGCCTCAGGTATGGAAGCTTACAATCTATTTTCTTTCTCTCAAATTACCTTAGAAAATGTTTTGTTTACTACTGCTTGTTCTACCACAGTCTGCAATAAGGAGGAAGTATTCAAATGGTACTGTCGCCTTCAAACGCATTCATCTTGTGCTTTTTATGTTTCTGCCACGAATCAAGCTAATTATATTCTTTGACTGACCAAAACTCTTTTTTGAATAATATATATTCTGAACTTTACAACTTTAGCTCTTCCCAAGCTTTCAATCATCCAACCAAAAACCACTCCAACAATTTTGCTTTTTTGTCTTTCCCTCCTCTTTTCCACTCTGATGGTACCACCTCCATGTCTTCCTCTGGCAATGCTGAACCCTTCTTTCAATCTTTCGCTAAAAACTCCACCTTGGCTGATTCTGGTGCTGTTCCTTCCTCTCCAACCTTGTTTATGCCTAATATCATAATCTCTTCTAAAGATTAAGCCCTCTCTGGGCTGAATACTAAGAATGCATAAGGACTAAATTATGTTTCTCCTACTGATATATAAAAAAACAAAATCTGTCTTGATTCCCTATGTAGGCAAACTCTTTCATCTCTGTCTTCCCTTCCTGTGGGAAGCTTGCTCCCATTCAACCTGTCCCAAAGAAAGGGTGATCATTGGCAAACCTATAACTATCTTCCAATTGTTCTCATTCCTTGCAGCTTTTATGGTATTTAAATTATTGTCAATTAACAAAATTTCAAACATTTATTTTCTAACAATCTTCTTTCAGATCGCCAATATGGTTTCCTTAAAGGTCGCTCTACTTTTAATCTTCTTTCTTATCTTAAGAGTGTGGACAGAGAAACCGACTTGGGAGTAACAATATCGAGTAACCTAAAACCGAGTCAACAATATTCAGAAGTTGTTAAAAAGGCAAACAAAATAATTGGCTTTATAGGCAGGTCATTTGAACATAAATCTAAAGAAGTTATTCTAACATTTTACAATTCCTTAGTCCGCCCTCTGCTGGAATACTGCGTTCAATCCTGGTGCCCTTATTACTAAAAAGATATAAACAAGCTAAAACGAGTTCAACGTAGAGTTACCAAAATGATACCATACGAGGAGCGTCCTAGAGAATTAAATCTATTTCTTTAACCCAGTGCAGATTAAGAGGTTACTTAATTCAAGTGTTCAAAATTATCAAATTCATCGACAATATGAACTGTAGTAAGTACTTCAATATCGACCAATCTCATTACACGCAGGGACACGGTTGCAAAATTATTGATAAATCTTTTAACTCTCACGACTCTAACAAACTAACAATTTCTTTTTCAATCGAGTTGTCAACTTGTGGAATGGGCTTCCCCGAAACGTTATAGACTGCAGCACCGTTGATTCTTTTAACACCTTATTAGCGGGCTAGGCGGTTTATTTATATGTACCGCCCAGCGGGGTGATTTTAGCCAAAATAGGGCTGTTTACGTGATCATTTTCATGCCTAAATAAGACCCAGAGCGTAAAACAAGTATCTATCCCTGAAAGAGCATAAACAGAGCTTTTCAATGACACCATAACGATCCTTTTATGATGGCTAGTTTTCTTGCAACAACCACGCAACGCGAGTGCAAAAAGCATGTAATTAGGCACTTTCCCCATACAATTCCGTATATAGCGAGTGAGAGAGGGAGGGAGGAGGTGGGATTCGTGTCAGTAGGTTCGCCGCGGTGGTCTGGAGCAGTCATACGCTCGCTACTCTCCTGCCACCACTTGTCTCTCTCTCTCAGCAACATTACGTGCTGAAATTGCCACACGACCTATGTCGAGCGCCGCCAGATAGTCCAGATTTATTATACTCGACTTATGTTGCGCGCCGACAGTTAAGGGTTAAACTTCGCATAGACAAATATCTTGCGTCATACCCGCGACTGACTGCATGAATAAATGAATAACTTTATCATATTCCTCCCTCAGATTCATCAAGGATTATTGCATATATATATTACTAAAACGTTGCTCTCTTTTTCCCAGATATACGAAAGATCACTTATAACTGTGTTATGTTACTAACCCATCTGTCCCCTACTAACTTCCTAATCCTGCCACGGACATTAGTTCCAGGGCAGTAATTCCCTTTCCAATTTTCCCTTACCCTCTCTAAACCACTGTTTGGACATTTGACCCTCAGTGTTTTGGAAGAAAAGCAGCATGGAGGAGTCACTAGATATGTTGTTGCTTGATTTCCTTTGTACTCCTTTGTACTCCTACGGAGAGTGGGGGGCACCTGTCTTTAAGCACACTCCCATCCTTACTCTGTCCAACACTCTAACCCAAGAGTGAACCGATTTTCCTAGTCTTTCTTTTACTAAACAAGTAAGCTTTGGAACTCTCTCCCTCAATTTGCATTTCCCCCATCCTATGACTTAAACTGCTTCAAGCTCCGTGTGTCCTGTCATTTTGACTCTAACGTAGCATCTTCACACAAAGTACATTATAGGGTTAATAATGATGAGTGATTGTCATTACCAATATATGAAGTCTGGACCCCCAAACAGAACAGCACTCTACCACTGTACTGCCAAGAAGGATAAAGGTTTAGTACACACTCGTTGTACTGTCCAGTACATTGTTCATGTATCTTATTCATACATCTTAATTCAAACTTTTGTTCCGACAACCTACCAATGTGTGTGTGTGTGTGAGGAACCTTTATTATCATATGTTGGATTTACTATTAGCAAACATTACCTTTACCCATTTATAATGAAACCACATACAAAGCACGATACAACACTCTCTAACTCTAACTTATGCTCTCTCTCTCTCTCTCTCTCTCTCTCTCTCTCTCTCTCTCTCTCTCTCTCTCTCTCTCTCTCTCTCTCTCTCTCTCTCTCTCTCTCTCTCTCTCTCTCTCTCTCTCTAGGATTTATTAAAATACAAATTTATATAGAAAATATATAGTACCGTTATTTAAAAGCATAGTGAGGCCCCATCTTGAATATGGCGTGCTATTTTGATCTCCACATCTAAACAAGTACATTGAGATACTCGAGTCATTGCAGTGTAGAGCGACAATGTCGATACCGTCACTGAGAAATATATAATTTCTCCAAAGATTTGAAGAAAAAAAATCAACTTAACCTCTTCAGTACCATGACACCTTTCTACCTTTGATTCTGGATAACATTAGGCGATTTTATGCAGTTTAAGAAGTACCTATGTTAGTAAGAGGGTTTACCGAGTTCGTATTTACACATTTGAGTTCTAGAGGTAGATTTTAAACTATAGGAAATCGTCTAATGGTAACCAGAACATGACGAACATTTCGTCATGGTGGTGAAGGGGTTAAGTAAAGAAGATTGCGAGGTCAAATAATCGACTATTTTAAGGTGTTAAAGGGAATTGACAAAATTGATGTAGATTCATCGTTCAAAATCAATACACGTTCATCAACTCGGGGAAACTGAATGTAATTTGCAACCATGCGGGTGAATCTCGATGTCACAAAGCACCTCTTCACCTACAGTGTGGTCAAGGCCTGGCACAAATTGCCAGAGAAAGTTTTACCATGTAATACAATTGAAATATTCAGAAGGGGCCTAGACTTCCATTTCGAGGAGATTGAAGTAACAGCGACAAAAATATACATATACTGTAAACATAAATATATAAATGTTAAGTTAAACATCAGTAGTATACAATAATTATCAACTTCTTTCTTTACTATGAATTTCCCAGTAGAGATGTTACCATTCTGCCCACCCAAGATCGGAGTGGGTGTTGGGTGGGGAGAGAGCCTTCTGCTTTGCTGTCCATACCTACCACTTTGTAGCAAATGCTATGTTTTAATTAAGTCCGGACTGCCTAGTAGGAACCGCGAGGTCTGTGCAGTCAGTGTATCTATGTAAATATCTCACTATAGGGTCTCTAGCTTATCACCCTTCACTCCGCCATTTTCCACGTGTTATCTCTCTCTCTCTCGTTATATCCCGGGGGTGCCTTATCTATTTGTTCTATTTCCACACCTCCCATTGTGTTTATATTTATAGAGGGCCTTCAATATACAGAGAGAGAGAGAGAGAGTGTGTGTGGGTGTTTTTTTGGTTGTGTGTGTGTGTGTGAACCTGTGGGTGTGGGTGTTATAGAGACACGGGGGGCTTCAAATTGGCTCACATCATTACCAATAAAGGAGAAAGGCTTCAGCTTAAATAAACAAGAATTCAATGATGCCGTAGCCTTGAGATATGGGTGGCCAGTTTCGAACCTGCCGCTGAAATGTGCGAGCGGGGAAATAAACAACCCAGACCACTGTATGACCTGTAAGAAAGGAGGATTCATCTGTATCCGGCATGATGAAGTACGAGACATCACTGCACAAATGCTGGACGAGGTGTGCCATGATGTCAGAATCGAACCGGAACTTCTGCCTATGGACGGACAGCGCTTGGCCCACAATACTGCAAATACTTCAAATGAAGCAAGAGTGGACGTAAGTGCTCGAGGTTTTTGGACGAGGGGACAACGGGCTTTTTTCGACATCAGAATCTTCAACCCAAGAGCACAAACATATCGTGAGCGAGGACACAAGGCGGCATACTTGAGAAACGAAAGTGAGAAAAAACGCGCTTATGAAGAAAGAATTTTGAACAGGGATCAAGGAAGCTTTACTCCTCTAGTCTTCTCATCTTCAGGAGGTATGGGACCTTCTGCAAGTGTCTTCTATGCCAGATTAGCTGAATAAATATCGGAGAAAAAGCGCCAGCATAGAAGCCAAGTCATAACTTGGATGAGATGCCGGCTCTCTTTCTCTCTTCTCAGGTCTGCACTCCTATATCTCAGGGGTACAAGGTCCTCCCCGCTACAGAGGACAAGAGTGAGAGACTTGGACTTTGAAATGGTCGTGGCGGAGGGATGAATTGGGGAACAACTAGGTTGATTGTAGGGAGGTACTGGTACAATAAGATAAACTACAATGTAACTAGAATAAGATAGATTGTACACCACTTTGTAACTGTCACCTTAATAAGTTATAGAGCGCTCTGTATATATACCATTAAAAACAGAATAGTATAGACACATTGTAGTTTACAGTAAAGTGAATCAAGAATAAGAAGCAAAACGTGTTGAGTGGTGTAGGGTGGAGATTGATGTCCAAGAAATGTTAAGAGGGAGAGAGAGAAAGAGTGAGAGTGAGTTTGTGTGTGCGTGTGCGCATATGTGTGTGTGGTTAGATGAAAAGAGAGGAGCCATGTCCGAACTGCCCGATGCCATATGTTCCAAATTACCCTAACTCATCAGGATACAAAAAAAAAAAAAAAAAAAAATCCCCTCCCAGCGGGAAATGGCATGCCGTCACTCATACACATACACACAAACAAACCAATCAAGAAGTGAGAGATAATAGCAAACACACTCACACACACACACACATTAACATGTTCAAATCTAGGTTGGATAAAAGTAAATATGGAAATAGGGCAACATAAGTTATGATTATGTTAGTCCAAAAATACTGGGAACTGGGAATATCCATTACGATACTTGTCTAAGTAAAATGGATTGATAATAAAGTAACTAAGACAGGACAACACGAGCGCTGCTCAATTCCTGTAAACTACAAATAGGTAAATACAAATAGGTAAATACACACTCGATATTTTGGAGAAAGACTATGACGGTACTACATTATGTGTTAACGGTTATACAAACAATACACAGCAATAACTCATATTCCAAACTAACCGAGTTGTGCAATCATTCAAAGAGAGATTATGTTTATTTTATTGTTTTTGTATTTCCTACCTAGACCTCCACCAAGCTTAATTAACAAATACTCCCATGACCACCCTTCGAGGTAAATTTGTACATTTCTTGGTTCCTCCTAAATTGCAGGTTCGATATCGCTCGCCAGGAAAAAAACATCATACTTAAATGGCACGAGAGGTCTTTAATTAATTTGACAAAGAAAGGAAGATAAAGGTCTTAAAACAGTCAAACTAATTTGGCGAACGTATTTAAGATTTCAAATTTATTGGGACTAAACATGAGGGAGAAATATGGTATATGTTAGAATGTCAGAGACAAAGCAAAACTAAATAAATAAATAAACAAATAAACACAAATAAATACACAAATAATAATTGCATTGCTATGTCAAGGTTTAATCCCTTGAAGATTAGTGAAGCAAAATAATTTTAACAGTCTATTCTGGCTATTATTAGACGGTCTCTTAAGCTTAGGAGGGGTCTGTGGCCCAATAAACTGTCCGACTGCCATGTACCTTTCCTTCTGAACAAAATAATCTAATGATAACCAGAATATAACTGTCAATATGCGTCATAATCCTCAACGGGTTAATTGTTGTGTAGACTGAATTAATAATTTTTGTTTTTCAATTACTGATCTAAATATGAAAAATGTTAAGTGTGGTATAGGCTGCCTCGTAAGGATGAATACATATGTTCTTGCATGTTTTCCTTCATACTCCTAAAATATGCTAATTTTCACAACAAATAGCCTCATTTTGTTATGTCAAAACTTTCGATCCATTGCAAATTTGTGAAATCAGGAACAAATCGAAAGAGGGTAATGGATTGTAATAGTTTGTATTGATATGTGAAGGTCTGATTGGTTTATGTGTGTGTGTGTGTGTGTGTATGTGTGTATGTATGTGAGAGAGTGAGAGTGTATATGAGAGTTTGTGTGTATGTATTAGAGAGAGTGTGTATGTGTATATGTGTGTGGTTGTGAGTGAGTGGGATGTGTGTGTATTAGAGAGAGAGTATGTGAGTGTATGTATGTGAGTAGATTTTTTTTTCTATGTGAGTGAGGAAGGCAAAAGGCAAAACTGCCTATAGCGAGTGCCTCCCTCATGGTTGAAAGAGTGACAGGGCCAAAATCAAGGGACGTTCGAGCCAAAAGTGTGTGTATATGTTAGAGAGAGAGTCTGTATGTGTGTGTACAAAGGAGTACAAAGGAAATCAAGCAACAACAGGTCTAGTGACCCCTCTAGGCTGCTTGTCCTCCAAAACACTGAGGATCAAGTGTCCGACAGTGGTTTAGAGTGGGTAAGGGAAAATTGGGAAGTGAACTAATGCCCTGGAACTAATGTCCGTGGCAGGATTAGGAAGTTAGTAGGGGACAGATGGGCTAGTAACATAACACATTTATAAGTGATCTTTCGTATATCTGGGAAAAAGAGAGTAACGTCTTAGTAATATATATATATATATATATACGCAATAATCCATGATGAATCTGAGGGGGGAATAAAATAAAGTTATTAATTTACAAACGCAGTCAGTCACGGGTTTGAGGCAAGATATTTGTCTAAGCGAAGTTTAAAAGAATCAACAGTGCTGCAATATATAACGTCTCAGGGAAGCCCATTCCACAAGTTGACAACTCGATTGAAGAAGAAATTCTTAGATTCGTGTGACTTAAAAGTTTTACCAATAATTTTGCAACCGTTTCCCCGAATGTAATTAAAATTGGTCGATAGTGAAGTACATACTACAGTTCATATTGGCAATGCCTTTGATGATTTTGAACACTTGAATTAAGTTGCCTCTTAATCTGCGTTGGGTTAAAGGAAATAAATTTAATTCCTTAAGACGTTCCTTGTATGGTTTGTTCTTTAGGCTAGGTATCATTTTGGTAACTCTACGTTGAACTCGTTCTAGCTTGTCAAAATCTTTTTGGTAATAAGGGCACCAGGATTGAACGCAGTATTCCAGCAGAGGGCGGATTAGGAATTGTAAAGAGTTAGGATAACATCTTTGGATTTATGCTCAAATGACCTGCCTATAAAGCCAATTATTTTGTTTGCCTTCTTAACAACTTTTGAACATTGTTGACTTGGTTTTAGGTTACTTGATATTGTTACTCCCAGATCGGTTTCTCTGTCTACACTCTTAAGCTGAGTGACATTCATCGAATAGTTTGCTTTCTCATTTCGGTATCCGATATGTAGTACTTTACATTTATCCGCATTGAAACTCATTTGCCAAGTTTGGGCCCAACATGACAACTTATCTAGATTGTGTTGCATATTGTCAAGTTGTTCTTTTGACAGTACGCTATTTTCAATGTTTTTATCGTCAGCAAACTTTGATATTGTACAGGTGAGACCCTCATCTATGTCGTTGATGTAAATCAGAAAGAAAATTGGTCCTAGTACCGATCCCTGCGGTACCCCGCTACTTACATTGATCCATTTAGATGCCTTACCGTTGATGACTACTCTTTGCTTTGTGTCGCTGAGCCAATTTTCTATCCATTTCAACACACCATCTTGTATTCCATGCGTTTTAAGTTTTAGCAGTAAACGTTTGTGGGGAACTTTGTCAAAGGTCTTTTGAAAATCAAGGTATATAATATTTACAGCTTAACTCATATCATAGAGGTTGAGGATATCGTGGAAGAAGTCTAAGAGTTTTTTTAATAAGGAAAGTTTGTTACGAAAGCTGTGTTGAGTATTTTTAAGTATGACATTTTCCTCTAAGTGATTTACGAGTCTGTTTATTATGAGTGTTTCTAGCATTTTACATACAACTGAGGTTAAGCTAATTGGACGATAGTTACTGGGTAGGGATTTGCTGCCTTTTTTTTTATATCGGTGTTATGTTGGCTAGCTTTCACTGATCAAGCATAGTTCCAGGCTACAATGATTTATTGAATAGCTATGTCAGTGGTTTGGAGAGCTCTTCCTTAGCTTCCTTTAGAACTCTAGGTGAGATTGTATCAGGTCCGGGCGATTTATTTACCTAGAGTTTATCTAAACATTTCAATACTTTTCTCTCTGTATTGGTGATATAGATAAGAACATCAGCATTATCAATTTGAATCGGCGATGCTGTAGGGATATCACTGAGGTCTTCTGTTGTAAAAACTGATGCAAAGAAGGTATTGAGGGCATTACTCATTTGTACTTCGTCTTTGATGTATTCTCTATTTTCATGGACTAACGGTCCAACAGTTGAAGTAACTACTTTTTTCTTTCTGATTTAACTATAGAATTCTTTCAGGTTTGTTTTACTTTGATTCGCAACATGTAACTCCAGGGTCTTTTTACTTTGCTTATTTAACTTTGTGGCTTTGCGTCGTAGTTTTACAAATTTTATCCGTTCTTTCTCATTGTGTGAAGATTTTAATCTATCATTAGCAAACATTTTAGCAAGCAAAGAGTCTGAAATATCTTTATTCCACCATTTGGGCTTATCATTATGGCCTGTACGCCGTATTTTCGATGATATGCAGTCTTGCACTACTTTTAGGTAACTGTTTGTGAATACTTCCCAAGACGTATTTATGTCGTTATTGTTAATTAGAAAGCTCCAGTCAGTTTCTTTAAGCATTGTCTTATGTTTACGAAAGCTTGTTTTCTTGAAATTAGGGACTTTCTCGATGCTTCTATTTGGTTCGTTACTAGTAAACTTTAAACTGAAAGTTATCGTACGATGGTCGCTGTTACTAAATTCATCACCGACATTCAAATTCTCTGTCAATTCTTCTTTTGTTGAAAGTACAAGGTCAAGGACGTTATTTCCACGGGTTGGAGACCTAACAAATTGATATAGCGAACTCTCTTGCAAGTTTGCATACAGGACTTGTCCAGAGTGTGAAGTAATACTATCTTCTCGCTTTGTCACAGGTAAATTGAAGTCGCCAAAAAATACGGTATTTTGCGAGTTACTTACGTCTGCAATTTGCGCATAAATTTCTCGTTCAGTTTGCACTGATTGAGCTGGAGGTCTGTATATTAATGCAAGTATTATTTGCGCTAAAAGCAGTAACAAGAAATAGGGTGGTCAGTATGGAAGTGAAGAAGTCCTTGCATGACAGTGTGGTAATCCCGACACTGACTTACGGAAGCGAAGCATGGACGTTGGTTGAGAGACTCAGACCAAGAGTGAGAGCAGTGGAAATGAATTACTTAAGGAGTGCGTGCGGAGTTACATGGAGGGATAGACAGACTAATGAGGAAGTAAGAAGGAGGTGTGGTGTGGAGGTAGATGTGCTGGAAAGTGTGAAAAGGAACAACTTGAGATGGTTCGGCCATATGGAACGTATGGAAAGCGAGAGAATGACTAAGAGGGTGTACGAGAGCGAGGTGGAGGGACAGAGGGGGAGAGGTAGACCGAATATGAGGTGGAAGGATGGAGTGAGGAACTACATGAACGAAGGCGGTGCTGGTTGGGGGGAGGGGCGTCGACTGACTGGGGACAGAGGTGCATGGGGGCGGTTCGTTCGTGGCCACCCCTTCGGGGATCACGGCGTCAGGCAATAGATAGATAGAGATAGATTATTTGTGTACCTTAATTATTATTTATTAGCACAAAGGATGTGTCGACGTCCACAATTTGAAGTTTTGACACAGGGTCGGGTTAGGACTTTCTTTGATATAAAGTAAAACCCCACCTTCATTTTTATTTATTCGGCTTTTCTCAAATATTACATAACCGGGAAGTGAATACTCATAGCATCGTAATTTTCTGTAAACATAAGTTACTCTATATCTGAAAATTTATTGCGTATGCTATGAGCGTTTGCATAGAAAACCTTTAATGTTGTGGATTTAGAATTCACAGAACGCTCTTTCGTAAAATTCTTGGTTCTGGTCGGATCTACATAACATTTATGTACCTGTCTGTTCTCGGTCCTCAATCCACGTCCCCGGTTGTCCTCGGTCCTCGCTGTCCTCGACGATTGTCCCTGGTGGTCCTTGGTCCTCGCTGTCCTCGCTCATCGTCTCTGGTGGGCCTCGGTCCTCGCTGTCCTCGATCGTCGTCCCTGGTAATCCTCGATCCTCACTGTCCTCGATCGTCGTCCCTGGTAGTCCTCAGTCCTTGATCATCGTCCCTGGTGTGTGCGTGTGCTTGTGAGTGAGTGGGATGTGTGTGTATTAGCGAGAGATAGTGTGTGTGTATGTACTGTATATGTGGGTGTGTGTGTGTGAGAGAGAGAGAGAGAGAGAAAGTGAATATGAGAGTGTGTGTGTGTTAGTAGAGTGTGTGTATGTGTTAGAAAAAGTGTATTTGTGTGTGTGTGTGTGTGTGGTTGTGAGTGAGTGGGATGTGTGTGTTGTGGAGAAAGAGAGTGTGTGTGTATGTGTATTGATATATCATGGTTTGATTGGTTTGCTTGTGTGTGTGTGTGAATGATAGCACACCCTTTCCACTGGTAGAGGCGATTGTATTACTCTCTCTCTCTCTCTCTCACACACACACAAACACGCACACACACACACTGTTCCAATTGTATGTGACTGTTAGTGCTGTTCTGACAAGGTTTGATTGGTTGGTTTGTGAGTGATTGCACACGATTCCCGCTTCTTAACGACAATTATCTATATCCATGTCCAGTTGGGGTAATTTAGGTCATACGGCAACACTGCTTCTGATAATAGACCCACTGAACACAGACACACAGGCACAACCACACATGTCATCACAGTTGCATGCGATTTACCCTGTAAGTAAGGCATTGTATTTAGAGGGAGGTTTTTGTTTGCTCCCTAAACCAGCACCCTAAACCTCCATCAAGCCTAACACACACACACACACACACAAGACCTCCTTTAACCCTTCCTACCCGGGCTGCCTTAGGTAAGGACAGCTCGGCAGAAGGGCCGCTACCCGGTATGCCTTACCTAAGGCATTTGCTTAAAAGCGTGCTTTAAATTTCGCGCGGGCAAATTTTACTTTGCGTGGGCGATCGTAGTGCCACCAAGCCTCAACTACCACTCTTATCAGTTCCTACGTTGCCGCCATTGCGAGCTACAGCAAAAAAATTAATTCCGACGCGTCCAATACTGTGCAATCTCCCGCGCATCCCAGTGCTAACCCGCTTGCAACATCTACGCCTCTGCCAACCGAGAAGAAAAAGAAACTAAGGAAAGTGAAACGTTTGCTAAGTGAGAGTGCAATACACCGTGAACTTTTCAACCCGGATTTGAGCAGTGGTGAAAGCTCTGTGGACAAAACCCTCTATATTCAGAGTAGAAGTGTTAGCGAAGTTGACGATTTTGTGGGATTTGGTGATGATGGCAATGTGGATTTATTTGAGGGGGGTGATAGTAGTGATGATCCTGATGTTGAAGTGGTGGAGGAAGGTGCTATTGAAGTACCAAGTGTGCTACAGCCAACCCCTTCGCCTAGTTTCGTAGGTCAGGGTAAGCCTAGGCCTAGCCCTAGCCCTACGCCAGGACCTTCCCCTTTGCCTGCCCGTACGCCCTTGAAAGTGGGTAAATACTTCTATAAACAGTCTTTAGTGAAAAGTGCAGCCAAGAAAGCACGCAGGGAAGCAGCACAAGTGAGGGAAGGCGTAGATAGTGATAGTGACGCCGACCCAGGCATAGCAACCACCCGCATTCCTTTGTCCCGACGCCTTGACCCGGGATGCCGGGAGGGCCACCCACAGCCCTCGGCTTCATCTGTCCCTGAGGATGACCAAAGGGCCTCTACAAGTGCGTCATTGGCCTCCCACAGTGTGCCACCACAGGCCCCGCATCGTAGGTCATTATTTCCGGCGGAAAAGTCCACGGCTAGCCGCAAAAGGAGCCCAACTCCCGTGGCCGAGGCTCCCATTGCTCAACCTCCCGCAGCCCCATGCCGCCGATGCCCGGTCTATTCTTTACCAGAGTTGTCTCCTGAAGAGGATGCTGACGACCTCAACATTGCCCCAGATGACCTGACGTCGCCTGAGGAAGAGGAAAACGAAGAGGAAGAGGAAGAGGAAGTCCCGACAAGAAGAGTCAAAGGGCGAGGTCGTGGACGTGGTCAGTCTGCCGACGTCGCTGCCCCTGGGCCTGGGCCTGGGCGTGGGCGTGCCGGGCGTCCGCCTGGGCGTCCGCGTGGCCAAGGGCGTGTGCCAGGGCGTCCAGGGCGTGTGCCTGCTGCAGCTGCACGTCCTCGTCCTCGAGCAGCTGACATGTTTGTGTGGACAGATGGGGCGGATTTTGTGCCAGATTGTCCTGCCTTTGACGAGGTACAACAGGGTTCCGGGGTGTCACCAGCATATCCCTGTGGCCCAAATGCCACCCCCAGTGAACTTTTCTGTGGCTTCTACGACAATGAAGTCATGGAATACCTTGTCAAAGAGACAAATAACCACCAGGCTATCTGTTCAAACTTTCTTGGAAGGAGGAAGACCAGTGCCAAGATGGTGGCATTGAGAGCTCTCACTGTGGCAGAATTATATGTGTTCTTGGCACTCACAATGCTGATGACACACATAAAGAAGCACGTTCTGGCCGACTACTGGATAACTGGCGACCTCACAACGACTCCAGCATTTGGCAAATTCATGTCAAGGGATAGGTACTTCGACATCCTCTCATATTTCCACCTGACAAATAACATGCATGTCCACGAGCCCGACACACTCTGGAAGATCAGGCAACTGTATGACATGATACGTCATCGGTTTTCCACCTACCTGATTCCTTTTCAGAAGCTGTGCATCGACGAGTCTCTGGTCCTGTTCCGTGGTAGGCTGCACTTCCGACAGTATATCCCGTCCAAGAGACACCGCTTCGGCATCAAGCTCTTCGTCCTCTGTGACTGCAAGGCGGGATATGTGCTCGACTTTATAGTCTACAGCGGCAAGGGTGGTGAGGTGCAGGTTGACCCCCTCATTGGTTTTGGCGGCGCTGTGGTAAAGAGGATGATGGAGAGGTACTTCCATGACAACCACATCCTCTATACCGACAATTATTACACGTCGCCTATCCTCGCCAAGTACCTCCATGACCGCAAGACCGAAACTGTCGGCACAGTGAAGGGGAAGAGCAAGGGCATGCCAGCCTAACCAACTAAGACTAAGAAGACGGACATCTTCCATAAGAAGAGTGGCCCCATCCTCTCCATCCACTGGCATGGCCAGCGCAAGGTCAACCTCCTCACCACATGCCACAAAGCAGAGATGGTCCCCACAGGGAAGGTGGACCGAAAACGAAGAACCCTATCACGAAACCAGCTGCTGTTCTGGACTATAACCTCAACATGCGCCTCGTCGACAAGTCCGACATGCAGATGGGTTTCATAGACTGCCTGCGAACATCTTGCAGGTGGTACAAGAAGTTTGTCCTGCATACAGTATATATGTCTGTCCTCAACGAGTACAACATCTACCGTTTGAGGAGTCCAGTCATGAAGTACAAGAGTCTGCGGACCTTCCAAAAGCAGCTGATACATGAGCTCCTGGTAAAACATGCGGGTACACCAAGGAGGCCACTACAAGGACCAGGCATGATGGACAGAACAGGGTGTGCCGAGTTCTTCAGAAAGCACCAGCTCGTCGCCCTTCCTTTCCAGGGTCCTAACAGCAGAATAAGAATGCAGAAGAGGTGCTATGTGTGCACCCGCACAACTCGACGACCAAGCAAACCCACAAAAACCACTTGGCAATGCCTCGACTGTCAGGTGGGACTGTGTGCTGGCACCTGCTTCAATGATTTCCACACTATGACAAACTATTGAAGTGTAAGTGACAGTGATAGTGACACTCAATAATAATAATAATAATAATAATAATAATATAACTAAGTAAAAGTGAAAGAGACACACATAAGTAATAATAAGTGCCTTCAGAACAATATGAACAAGTGAAAGTGACACTAAAATATATATTCCTAACAATAAATAAGTGAAAATGACACTATCAATTACCATAGTCCAGTATAAATAATCATAACTACTATAATAATAACAATAAAACTAAGTATAAGTGTCAGAGACACAAATTACTTCAGAAAAATAACTTTATTGAGTGAAAATAACATAATAAAAATAATATATGGCACAATAAACAATAAAACACTAAAAAATCGCTTCCCGCCATAATTCAAGGTAGAGTGACGAGTCAAAACGTTCGTCGTAGCCTGGGCCGCGGTTGAGCATTCGGACGCGGCGAGGTAAATACGCGGCAAAAGTTACCTCCACTTCCATCACCATCACTCCGGAACCAGTTGAGCTAGAAAGCTCTACTCAACGCCATTCTACGCGGAAAGGTAAGGCGCACATTTTGACATATGTTTGATTAATGTAGGTAGTGTATTAAGCGAGATTAGCCTTAGTTTACTTTTGTTGTGTTTTCAGCCAAATCGCCCGGATACAGCCTCCGTCCTTAAGAAAGGCTGCCCGGGTAGGAAGGGTTAAGATAAATGTGTACATTATCGGTAGAAAAACTGTTCCAGCCAAAAGCTGGTTTTTATGGCTCGTTATCGTTCGCCAGGGAAACATCGACACCTAAATGGCACGCAAGGCCATAACATCGCCATACACTGTGCTTATATTCTCAAAACTACTGGGGTTAAATATGGGGAAATGGGGGGGGGGGCCTGCTCTGGGTAACAGAATTCTACGCCACCCTGTATATCAGAAGAGAAGCAGAAGTACCAATGTCCACCTGACAAGTAATTCATGTGACCCACAGATGGTCAAAATTGAAACAGTGTATATGTTTTCATGTGTACACTCGGATGCCATAGACTTTAGCCCACTTGAAATAAAAAGAAAGCCAGGGGAAAACACTAAACCACCACCAAGCGATATTACCCCCGTGCCCCCACAACCCAGAGGAAAGGAGACCTAACCACCACACCACCAAGATATGCCTGAGTCGCCTCAGTCACGCCCATACTCCCTACAACACCCGGCAAGGATCTCATCATCACCATCAGCAACACAAGTGATTACAGGAAAGAGAAAAGTAGAAAGGAAGGCAAGGCAACCAGAAACTTGCATAAGTCCCTTTCCTTCACGTACCCTTCTTCCTCCAAACCGCATCATTACGAGAGGGAAATCCAGAAGGGCTACCCAAGCTGCCCCAGGGCCTACTCCCAGCACAGCTGCCCTTCTTACTCGGAGAAGGGACACCGGGAGAAATGATAGAAGAGGTAAGACTATGACAGGCAAAATTAAGATCTAAAACAGTTGGAAAGCTCTTAAAACATACTTCACTGGAAGATATTTTAATAGCTGGAAAATTTGGGCTATACTAAATAAACTATTAAAGCACTGGCATATAAAGGTTTATTTGGAATTTTTAGATCTTGGCTCATCAAAGGAATTATTTATTGGATCACCATGGTGGCAACCCAATATTGATTCTTCCGCCTCGATTACTAGGAAGTTTACTGTCGATAAAGAAGGTTGTACTGACATGCGCTTTATCGGTATTAAACCAACCCCATTCTGGTTCTTCTAAAAAGTTCACGCACTAGCAATTGGCTTTTTAGAAGGTAGGGCTCGCGAGATACCGAGATACCGTAGCTCACAAGATACCGTAGCTTAAAGCATAACGGCACTCTGCATAGAGTCCATACGATACGTTGTCCCAGGCATTGGCATTATGACACATATGCGTAAAAGGCCCAAATAAACCTATCCACAAGTCCCTGAAAGACTCTTATAAAGGTCAGGACAGGTAAGATACGTTGCATAACAACCCTCTTACGTTAGTCCGATGATATGATATGCATAGCACTGGCAGAGCATATTCATATTCATTCAAGACCATAAACCCAAGAGTGCTGGAAGGTTCTTCATCAATACTCTTATAAAGGTCAGAATAGTTGAGTGAGACAGTACAAAACTGGTATAACTACTCCTCACGTCAATTTGATGATATGTATACGTAAAACACTGGTATAACAGAACATATTCATTCAAGACCCTAAGCCCAAGAGTTCTCCATCAGCTTCCATCCATTGTCAACCATCCACGACAAGACCACCTACACAGCCAAGACAATCGTCGGAAATACTAAAGAAGTGACTTATCGTTTAAGTGCTTAGTGTGACCTCCAAAGAAGTGCTAGTGAAGTGCCTTAGCGTCGGAAATACTTAGTGTGACATCGAAAGAGTGGAGTGTCATTCCCCTGGTAATTTAATTGTGGATCCTCGTTGTGCGTTATAAACTGTATTATATTGACCTATATTTTGTCTTAAAGTAATTAGAATTATTTTGAACAATATAACTTATGTGTGTACTCTGTATTATATTTTTCCTCTATTACTTTTGTACATGTGTTTACGTGGATTCAACTTCTTCAGTCAAGTAAGAACCTACCTAATTAGTTCAATTATCTATCTATCTATCTATCTATCTATCTATATCTATCTATATACTGAGGCCCAATCCCCACTTTTCCTACTAAAGACAGAGCAAGAATAAGGACAACACAAAACACAACATAAAACAATGAACACACAAAAACAAAATACAAATTCACACACATCCAGGTCATCCAGGAGAAGACCCAGAGACCAGGGTCACCAAGGTTCCTCCAGCACTCCCCTGGCCCCCGACCACCCGGAGAGGTTCAGATCTCGGCAGGCAAACATCAGCGGAGCTGCATGACGGCAAATTCATAAATATTTTTGGACTTCACCTATTTATAATTATGGAAGTATGTGTTATGAAACGAATTAATGAAATTAGTTTTCTACGCATCAACTGCAAAACTATAATTACTATTTATTGAAAAACAAGTGTTATTCAAGGATCATCTCAGAAAATAATGATTGCATGAAGATAAATATAGGGAGTCCACGAATTATTAGGAGTGGGCTAGAGACTATGACATCCGACTGTATATGGTCATACTCTGTCAGTTGTCAGTTCGAGATACAATTGTTAATGTCACCCAATATTAGTAGCAACCTTGTCTAACTGACAACCCATTGAGGCATGGGAGTTCATATGCCACGAATTCTTATTTCTTTGACTAATTTGACGATTTTTGACAGTATATTCTGGCTGTCATTAGACGATGTTTTCAGTTAAGGAAGAATAAGTGAGTAATACAAGGGTAACAAATGTCGATTAACCATCTTACTTCCATATACTGTTCCTAATATGATCAATATCGCCTATTAATAGAAAGAAGAACGAAAATATATACATAATCAGATCATAAAAAGGTTATTTTCACTCCTATATTCGCAAACGTTTTGAACTGACAGCCCATTGAGGCATAGCTTATGCCACGAATATTTAAGTGCAGAAATTATACTCATAAACAGAAGAAATTGTGTTTATTGTAATGTCACGATAGTTTCAACTCTCTCTGTATTTCAGACCGAATCAAAACTGTTGTATCATCCATGTCTAATGATAATGTCGGACAGGTCGGGAGAGGGGTATTCTGACCAGGATTCGAATCCACTCACCCCAGGTATATTTGGGAGAGTTGGGCACTTTAATTAAGGGGAGACTTGGACACCGTCAGAAGAAAAAATATCGCCATAAACAAAATATTGTGAATATAAAGTTGAAACCTCCCATACTACTTGTATTTTCATTTTCCGTCTTTTCCTCCAATGTGAAGGCTCATGTCATGTCATGTCATGTCATGTCATGTCATGTCATGTCATAAAGTTCTACCACTTTTACAGCCTTAATATTACTCTGAAACATATCAAATTTGGGTTGTGGATAGTTCAATGATAGACTTACCCTGCTATGAAGTCGTTTTTTTACATTGCCTAAAGTCAAGTCATGTCATGTCATGTCATGTCATTTTATAATGCACCGCCCCGCCGCCGCTGCCGAAGATTTCATATAAATGGGTCTGTATATTCTGAAAATGTGCATAATATGACATTCTGACTTCATAGCATTAATTTTCAGATTATAAGCTATATATTAATTCACAAGTGTGTAAGGAAATATGATAAGAAATGGATTTTATACGATTATTTATATTCTGTAATTTTAGTATTGAGATACGGGGCATGTCTGACACAGTAATGCCCCTTTCCCACTGGTGCGATAACTCACGATTTTCGTCGCCGATGACTTCGTTTTGTCAAATTCGCAAGAATACGTGCGTCGTTCACGATTTTGACCGTTTCAAACAGATGACAAATTATACTCGGCGAAGATGTCGCCGATGTCGGCGACGCAATCGCCGACCTTCTCCGACGTTATCGGCGAAGTGAGCGATGTTTCGCCGATGAACTCTGCGAGGCATGTCACATTTTCAAAAATATCTTGCGAAATCATGCGAGGATGAAAGAAAACTCGCCGTATGTTCTGCGACGTCTTCGGCGCTTCAAGCGATGGTTGGGCGTTTACTTCGGCGAGGTGATAAGGTTATTTTTTAAAGGCACAAATTATTGCGATGAATGAACGATTGCTCGTCGATCACCGGCGTTGCCATCGCAGATACATAGCCGAGGTGTCCGAACAAGATCGGCGAGGTGTGCGCACCTGAGCGAATGTAACGTGAATCTGCTAATTGCAGAGTGGAATTAGCATATCACGTTACAATCGGTCAAAGAAATAGCCCCCACACCCATCCCATATACCGTTACAATGGGTTAAGTAAACATGCCCCGACCCCCCCACAACCCCCCAAACTATTTTTGTTGTATATGAAGACATTGACACGGCCCCAGAGCTCATTCTACATTAACCTCGACCACAACGTGCCTGTAAAATTTAGAGATGGTGAGACATACGCCGCATCTACGCAAAAGCGATGTACGTGTTTCGTATGGACCTTATTATCCTTCTAGCACACAAATAATAACATGAAAAAGAGAGTCAATAAAAATATCTCCTTTGTCTTTTCAGAACCAATTAAGTCCATCTCATTAATAGTTCGTGTTAAGTGTTTATCGTGTTTATCGCTCACTTCCCCTCTGCAACTCTCTCTTTCTATCTATCTATTTCTCTAATGCATCTACCTAACTCCCTTATACATTAACATAACTAAGTCTTATTTGGACTTTTTGTAATCTTTGAATCATTTCTAATGCGATGGAATTGAAAAATATAATATCCTTCCAGCACATAGATAAACAATAAATAAGATAGTCAACACAATATTTCAACCCTCCCCTCCGTCTTGCTGTGAGGGAGGCGCTGAGCTTCGGAGACCTACCGGAAGATTTACGTTTGATAGATTTTATTTTATTTTTTCCACGGTAGGACTATACACAAAATAATAGGGAAATATTGTAACATGTTTTTAATTGACAAGGACTATACACAAAATAATAGGGAAATATTGTAACATGTTTTTAATTGACATTTGCGTCGTTTTTGCTGATTATGAGTTGGTGGAAAAAAAATATTTAATTCCATCATATCGGAAATGATTCACAGATTATATAGAGACCAAATAACATACACTTTTAAGTGTGTTCAATAGTTTGCATTATCAATAGGGTGTATGTAGCACAAGGCTTATCAACATCATCACAGTAACAGGGTCGGGGTTGAGGCCGGGACGGGGAGGGGAGGGGAGGGAGTAGGCCTACAGCGGTGGGGATATATATATATATTTTTATTTTTTATTTTATTTTTCATGTGAAATTTATCATATTAATGACAAATAAACCCTTATTATGTTTTCAGGGACAGTACAGCGCATAGTAATTAATAGTAACACAATAATTAAAATGCACAGGCTTCAATTCATCCATATAATGCTGGTTCGCTATCGCTCGCTAGGAAGAAATCGACATCTGGATGGGGATAAATGTCTTAAAACAGTTGGCTGAATGGGGCCGAACGGATACAAGGCAAAGAGAGAGGGAGAGAAATAGAAAACAAACAAAAACGAGGAGAGAGGGAGAGAAAGAGAAAACGAAAAACAGCGAGGTGGGCTCAATGTTTGCGTTATGGCTAAAAAATTGAGCCCACCTCGCCTTTTTTTGTTTTCTCTTTATCTCCCTCTCTCCTCGTTTTTTGTTTGTTTTCTATTTCTCTCCTTATCTCTTTGCCTTGTATCCATTCGGCCCCGTTCAGCCTACTGTTTTAAGACGTTTACCCCCATCCAGGTTTCAATATTTTCATGGTGAGCGGTAGCGAGCCAACATATGTATATTTTTTGTTTTGAGAGCAAGCTAAATTTGTACATTTCTCGATAGAAACATTTCTCCGGCGAAGCCGGATTTCTCCATATAATGCTGGTTCGCTATCGCTTGCCAGGAAGATATCGATACTTGGATGGGGATAAACGTCTTAAAACAGTTGGCTGAATGGGGCTGAGTGGATACAAACCAGAGAAAGAGAGAAAAGGAGAGAAAGAGAAAACAAACAGGTGAACCCCCCACACAGGTGTATAGGTACACTATAGGCCTAATCATTTTTTTTACCCACCTCGCCGAAGGTGCTCTTTGGCCTCGGCAGGTGTGTCTTGAGCATTCCGCGACGTCGCAAGGCCCTTCGCATGCCTCGTGCGGAGCATACCCCTGGCGGGTATACTCTCGGCGAGTATTCGTGCGCATGTCGACGACTAATCGACGAGGAGATCGCCGATGATCGTCGATGTTGTCGGAACATCCGAGAGCATCGGCGATCCGTCGTGCGACGTTTTGGAAAATGTCCACGATTTTGTTTTGTGCGACAAACTCCGCGATGTCTCGCCGATGTCGCAGATGATTGCAGAAACCCTCGCAGATCCCTCGGCGATGCTCGACGATGCTTGCGAGGGTAACCAATCCTTGTGAGTCCTCGTCCAAAATTTTGAACTGTCCGAACATTTGCGACGTCCCGCGAGGGCCCTTGCGAGGCCTTGAGAGTCAAACGATTTTTCATGAGAGATGTTGAGACATGTCACTAATGTGCCAATTTATTGGTGTCGGCAACGAAAATCGTGACTTGTCTCACCAGTGGGAAAAGGGCATAAAGGGACCCCACAAGGCCAGGCAGGTGGGAAACGCACAAGCACTCCCCCTCAATTCTGGACACATACTGAATGTTGGAACTTGGTGGCGAGGGTATTCTGTTGTGTCCTGGGATGAAGGTTGCCAGATGTTGCCATATAGGCGCAGATTTTTCTCGGCTTTTCAGACGAAAAAAGGCCGTATTCCGCGAGTATATAGAGCCTTTCCCACGCCCTGCCACCACACCAACGGCTTTGTGTGATACAGAAGGCTTATAAAGTTACTTTCTAAGACCTATTGAAGCATTTTAGACAGGTTTTGAAAATTTGATTTTTGTTATCCCTGGTGATTAAGTCTCCCATTAAGGGTCCTTCCCATATCAAGGAATGTGGAACAGAGTGTAACAGAGTAGTGACTCTGTATGGACTCCCCATTGACTCTGGAAATACCCTGTCATACCCCAAACATTTTCTGTAGCACTCCCTATGAATCTGTTGCACTCCTGGGTGGCGCAAACATTTTCAAGCTTGATTGAAATGTGGGTACCAAGTGCGAAAATTGTGTTAGATTCTGTTTAAACTCCTACCAACTCTTAAGAACTCTTAATTAATGACTCCTAAAAATATATTACACTACAGGAAAAAAATAAAATTAACAATATTTATATATATATATATTATATATACATATATATATATATATATATATATATATATATATATATATATATATATATATATATATATATATATATATATATATATATATATATATATATATATATATATATATATATATATATATATATATATACAGTATATATATATATATACCGTATATATATATATATATATATATATATATATATATATATATATATATATAATTATATATATTATATATACAGTATATATATATATATATATATATATATATATAGCCTATATATATATATATATATATAATATATATATATATTATATACCGTATATATAAATTATTATATTTACATACACATATATACAGTATATATACTGTATATATATATATATATATATATATATATATATATATATATACATATATACTGTATATATAGTATATATATATATATATTTTTTTTTTTTTCTATGTGGATGAGGGAGACAAAAGTCAAAACTGCCAGTGACGAGTGATTCCCCCAGAGTTAAAAGAGTGACAGGGCCAGAATCAAGGTATGTTCGAGCCAAAATGTCTGGGTACACGGAGTTTGAAGCAATTTAAGTCATAGGATGAGGGACAGATGGATTCAGGGAGAGAGTTCCAGAGCTCAGCTGTTAAATAGAAGAAAGGTTGAGAGTATTGTTTTTATTGTTTTAAATTTTTTTTATACTTCACATCATTCACTCCGTAACACACCTGCACCCATCAACAATATAAGAGCGGTGATCAGGTGCGCTAAGGAAGTGATGTAGGACTACAGCTAGAAAGACAAATATTGTCGAGATTGGTAAGATATGACAGGACCTCTGACAGGACCTCTGACGTCGACTTTGCTTATTTCAGTTATAAATGCTACACCTTAATTTTTTAGGATATTGTATGATTATTTATTTGTTGAATGTTACTGGAAGATTTGTTAAGTGTATTTCATGTTTCCTTGTTCGTTGGAGTCACCCTTCCGTATCCACCTCCACACCACCCTCCCTCAGCTATCTTCAGTTGTAACCCCACTTTACCTCGGCCGCGTACCTTATAAGTATTCATGGGGATCAATGTTACAAGGGTTGCGACAAAGGCCAGGTTACTCACTCTGGGAGGCCGGCAAAGTGGAGGGATCAATGTTGCATGTCCAGAGAATTGCATCCTGTTTATCCTAGTGTTGTACATACCCAACACCACAAGCACTTTTTTTGTTTTATTCCGCCGACGGTGTTTACCCTACAAAGATTGTGATCGTTGCATTGGGCCTTTCTGCTGGTCCTCAAGACTCTATTAATTGATTTAGATATATTCATTATTAGTAGGTCGAACCATTTACCATTAACCTTTTGTAACTCAAGCAGGGATGGAGAAAATTGACTGTAAATGCCGACATCTATTCCCTGACAGACCCTTCCCAAATGGTAGACATAGTAGCTCGATTAATCTAGTCGTCTTAGAGTTACATATGTTAGTGGTCAAGATGTTTGGCCTACTTATAATAAATAGACTACACACTTGATCAGTACAGTGCCCTAACATGGTTGGGTTCCCTGTACTTCTAGCTGCTCGCACTGAGCTATGTTGGATAAATGTACAAAATATAGAAATTTACAATTATCCCAAAAGTATACATCAATTAAAAACCTAGAACTGCTAGATTACACAACAATTTGATCAGCCTGTATAATGCAGACGTGCAGGGAACTACCTGAATATCATCGATTGATGACACACACACACACTATTTCTGAGCTCGTGGAGATATGCTCTTCTCTGAAATGAGGGGTGAACTGAATAAGATTTTATTTTATGGTATGGCCAGACATTCTCGAGGTAGATTTGATGTTTGTTTTTAGTTACATATCTTGCATTGTAAGTGTGTGTGTGTGTGTTTGGGGGGTGTGGGTGAGAAAGGCAGAGAGCGTGGGCGATGGAAAAAGAGAGTGAGAGAGAGATTAACATAATTGTATATGAATAAACGACTATACAGACCATACGATCCCAGCGAGGTGATCAGGAATGTATTATATCCATACTGTATAGATTGTATTCGCTAGGAAAATGAAACACGGAGCTGCAAGCTTTCATCTGATTTCCAGGACATCTTCCGTCAGATAGAGAAGTTAGTTAAAATAGGACTTCAGAGGCTATCAACATTATTGGATTATCAAGCCAGCACACTGTAAGTCAAGAATAACGTCAAAACTGGAGTCTCTCTGCGAGAACCCCAGTCCCTTGGTAGAAAAGAAAGGGTTGGCGTCAATTCATATCTCCTGACCTGTGACCATTTACCAATTAGTAAGTCGTGGCCGGAAATATCTGGAACATTTGTGGTGGTACAGTGAAGAGCATAAATGGCGACACACCAATTTCAATCAATATCGAACGCAAACAAGACAATACAATGCAATATTATAGACCAGATGGTTCAGAATTTGGCTTTAAAAGTTCAATTATTCGAATTGGGGTAGCTTCATAAATGCCGAGAGCTGTACAATTCTGAAACACTAGCAAACTGCTATGCAAGACCGTTTGGGCCACACAGATTATCGTCGATTTACGATAGTTAGGGGTACAACATACGTTTTCTATGTATAATACCCTATCATATTTGTAAGTAAGCTTGATAAGTTAAATAAGGCCTATTATACGAAAGTATAGTATTTATGAGTCTTTAGGAATAACTATATGACGATTGTCACATAACTATGTCGTAATATTAAAAATGTGGTACAATATTTACCGCTAGATATCCGCTATAGACTTAGTGGCATACGCTAGATTATTAGTAGGTGACGACGAGTCTAGCGAGACGCCTTGCGTCAGAGCTAAACAATACTTCATCCTATCAACATCTCCACTCTTGATTTCGCCGTGATCCCAGTGCCTGCTTTTCACCAGCTCTCATCATCGCGACTTCATCCAACTGACAGACAGACAGCTAAATTTATTATCATGATTTAAACCCATTCATCATTATTCCCTTCTCTGTTGAGTGCGTTCCAAGTGGCCGCTCAGAAAACACCATCGAACTAACCAACCTCCCAACAGTCCTCCAGTGGTAGCCATTTGTCTACCAACCTTAATCAGCTTATACAAGATCTATCTACAGCATAATTATTCTATGGTAAATTAAAGTGAGTTACACTTCCGGTACTTAATATTCAATTATAATTTATATGTGCGGACCATTTTAGTCTAGGTAAAAGTAAACTCAACCCTTTAAATCCGCCATAGTGGTCCCCAGACCACGAGAGTCTGACCCATTGTTTTGATTTTCCTAGTTAGTTATGAGCAAGGGCAATGTTGATGGAGGATGTACCTTACCTTACCTTAGGTTACCTTAGGTTGTGTTCACCACTCTCCTAGCAGCACCGAGGAGCGCGTCGCCCCTCGTTGTGGATTGTGATTTGGTGCAGCAGACTGTTTGAAGAGACAGCCCGCTCCCTTGCTAAGATGGGCTCGTCTGGCACTTTTTGCAGTTCGACATCGAGGGCTCTCTTGAAGTTGTCTAAAGAGACGCCCCTCATGTCTCTTAATTGCCGTGGGAGTTTGTTGAAGAGACGTGGGCCTCTGTGTGATAACCAGCCCTCTCGCAGAGAGCCCATAGCACCCCTGTTATTCATCCGGGGGAGATTGCATTCCCAGCCTCTCCTATCACTGAATTTCATGACTATCGGAGTATGTAGGTTTGGTACTAAACCCTCTGCGATTTTCCATGTGTATATTATTAGGTAACGTTCTCTTCTACGTTCCAGCGAGTACAGGTTCAGTGCTCTTAAACGATCCCAATAGTGTAGCTGTTTTACCGGACTTATATGCGAAGTGAAATTTCTTTGTACACTCTCTAAGTCATTTATTTCACCTGCTTTGTATGGGGATGTTAATACGCTACAGTATTCAAGCCGCGGTAGCACTAGAGATTTGAAGAGCGTTATCATAGGTAATTCACCGCGTGTTTTAAATGTACGCAGAATCCAACCCGTTAAACGTTTCGCAGCCGCAACTTTGACCTGGTTATGTTCTTTGAAACACATATTTTCAGACATTAACACCCCAAGATCTTTCACACTGTCTTTCCGTTCTATTATGTGGTTAGATTCTGTTAGGTAGTTTGTGATCACTTTAAAGGGTTGAGGTAAACATGGAATGATAATCGCCAAGCTGTACATAATTATCTTGCAAAATGCAATGGCACTGAAATAATTATTATACAATTGGTATAAGGATTTTGCGGATCGTCTATACCGGGCCTGTGACATCATAGTGACGTCACACCAGTATCCTTATCCTAGACTGGATGGTGGACTTATACTGGTGTGACGTCACAGGCCTGGTATAGACGATCCACAAAATCCTTTATACCATTGTTAATAATTATTTCAGTGCCATTGCATTTTGCAAGATAATTATGTACAGCTTGGCGATTATCATTCCATGTTTACCTAAAACCATGAGCCCCCACCTTTAACGCTATTATTTTCTCCGTACCTTATTAATTGGAATTTTTCTTCATTGAATTGCATGTTGTTTTCCCTGGTCCACTGGAACACTACATGTATGTCTTCCTGCAGCTGGCCCGTGTCCTCTTGTGTGTTTATTATCTTGCTTAGTTGTAGATCGAAGGATCCTGGCGGGGTAGGTCTCCGCTATCACCAGGAGAAGATGGCCGAAGTAGACCGCGTAGCGGTATTTGGCCATTCCTATGTTACTCGTTTGAAGGCAGCAGACCATGGACCTGTCGAATATAGGGGCGAGAGCGGGGATCGGCGGTTTGAATTTACATATTTTGGGGTGCCAGGCGCTAGCATCAACAGTATTAAGTCCTCCGACGATTCGGGTAGGCTGGTATTATTCCGGCCTCTCTACACCTACTTGCTCATCGGCGGCAACGACATAACAGCCGAGACTGAACCTCGTGAGCTCGCTCTTGCAATTAGGGATCTGGGTCTGTCTGTCGAGGGCGAGGCAGGGGTAAAGTGCATCATACTTTCCCTAGAGTACCGCTCTAATGTGAGAGGCATGCCAATGGCTCAGTACAACAGGATTCAGAACTCTGTCAACCGGATTTTACGTATGAGGCTGGATGCAACACGCCACCGCTTCCTGTCAGTCTCCTTGAAGCCCCAGGATCTTGATCTCGATGGTGTACATCTTGATTTAGACTCTAACCAAACCCTTTACAATAAAATATCGGGGATGATGAAGCGTTGGCTGGAACGTGACGCAGGGATGATCAGTCTGCAATACCCAAAATCATGCGTCCAGCCCATCATCTTCCCCCAATAAATTATAAAAAAAAAAAAAAAAAAAAAAAAATTGTCATACCATGTATTTGTCTCCCTACTTCATTATTATTTTATTATTGTTATTTCTGACTGACCTGCCCTTAACATATTTCCTTCATTGTTTCGTTGCTTCATATTGTCCTAACCTCTCCTGGTATTAGTTAAGGTAAGCTGCTTGATTATAGTCATTATTATTTCTACTTAGTCTAATGTAGGGTTAGGCTAATATAAGTATTGCATATAAGGACTAAAGGTATACAAAGGTATACATTTATACTAACAAAGGATTATGCTTATGTTTCACGATTAAGGCTTAAGATATAGGTCTGTATTGGCTGAAGAAAGGTTATGCTAATTTGTGTATATTGTATTAAGACCTGCACATTACATATTGGCTGATAAATCAGAAGATACACCAGCTAAAACTATGTCTATCACAGTCTTGAGGAACCTGAGAGGGGGTTTGAGGGGTGTCATCACTAGGCTAACGACCAATTTGGACGAATGTATTGCTAGTGCAACTCCTGAGCAGCTAGAGGCCAAGTTAGAATACCTACAAACTACCTATGATCGTATAGTTACCCTGAGTGAGAGTATTGTATCAGATTTAGAAGGTGAAGCAGAAATTCCTGCGGAGTACGAACAGCGCGCCATACATGATTTTGCCATTTTAGAGGCAAAACATTTATTGCGAAGGTCGGTACAGAAGACAGAGGTAACCCAGAATCGCGCCAAGCATACAGATCCCTGCCATGAAGTAAACTTACCCATACTGAAATTACCAAAATTCAGGGAAAACTTAACAGAGTTGTTGGCATTTTGGGTCGTTTTTAAATCTACCGTGCATGATTCGTCATTTGACGATGCACGGAAGTTCCACTACCTTAAAGGCCAACTAGAGCATGAGGCATTGCATCTAGTAGAAGGTTTTTCCATCATAGGTGAGAATTATGATAGCGTTGTAGAGTTATTGCAGGCGACATATGGAGACACTGACCAGCTCAAGGTACCCAACGTGAACGCCCTGTTGAACCTAGCACAGCTTTTTTTTTTTTTTTTATGTGAATGAGGGAGACAAAAGGCATAGCTGCCTGCAGCAAGTGCCTCCCCCTGATTTCAAAGAGTGACGGGGCCGAAATCAAGGGACGTTCGAGCAAAAATGCATGGACACACGGAGTTTGAAGCAATTTAAGTCATAGGAAGAGGGAAAGACTGATTCTGGGAGAGAGTTCCAGAGCTCAGCAGTTGAATAGAAGAAAGTCAGAATAGCGTTTCTCTCTTGGGTTGGAGAGTTGCACAGAGTAGGGGTGGGATTGTGTTGCAAGGCAGGTACTACATACCCTACGTAGAGGAGGTGGTATACACTGGGAAAGCTCCAAGGAACACTGATTATTGTAGTAGCGATGATAGAATAGCGAGAGAGATGCAACATTGCGGCGAAGAGAGAGAGATTGCAGAGAGTTGGTGAGTGGACGGGAGTTAATGATACGAAAGGCTTTCCTTTCTACTTTATCTAGGAGTGCTGTGTGAGAGGATTCTTCCCACACATGTGAACAATACTCAATACAAGGACGCACTGTGCCCCTGTACAGAGCAAGAAGCTGTGCAGGGAAGAACCCCTTGAGGCAGTTGAGCACACCCAGCTTCTGGGAGTCTGCCTTAGCGAGATTGGTAATATGGTCTTTCCAGGTGAGAGCAGAAGAAAGCCTGGCAGAAGCCTAGGTACAGGATTTACGAATTGGCGAAGTTTAGGGCAGATATGGAGTGTCACACAAGGTTATATGATGCGTTGGGTGTAACATCACAAGAAATGCTAGTCATAATTTTGAGACAAAAATCCTTGATAAGATTCGTACCTTTGATTTAGAAGAATTTAAAGTGTCATTTATCAAGGAAATTAGCAAAATACAATTGAACAAAGGTAGGACGGTGGGTGGGTCAGAGGGGGCAACATCAAGGGGTTCAATTAACCCCTTCAGACTCATATGATACAGAGGTTGCCAGATTAGCAATAAGAAATAGAGTTATCTCACTCTTATAATTACCTCTCCAAAATTAGTTTTCTGCCCACAGATAACTCAAAGACAACTGCAGAGGTTGAAGTAACTAAACTAAAGGTTTCTAAAAAAAACTGATGGTAATAGAGGCTTTAAAGTATCCCTAATCGGCTCAAAATCGCGTCATATGTCGGAGAGGATTAATATGATGGTAGGGTCTAAAGGGAAGGCTGAAGAATCACGCAAGAAGCCAAAGCCATAATCATCATGTAGGCTATGTAACAATCCTAAGCACAAATGGGTAAGCTGTACAAAATATCAAACCAATGAAACCAATTTAGCTCAAGGAAGGAAGCTAAAATTGTGCAGAGGTTGTTTAAGTAAGGAACATGGTATGCAGGGTAAGTGTACTGCTACATATTCAAGGCCCTGTCGGAACTGTGAGGGCCATCATTTTGACAAATTGTGCCCCACAGGTAGTCTAGTTAAGGAGGATAAAGCAGGGGGTACTGCAACACTGATGCTAGTCAGTAGGAAAGATACCACCATTTTGCCCACAATCAAGATACCCATAGAGGGTTATGGCAGGACACAAGTCTGTCGGGTACTCCTGGACCAGGCTCACAATGATCCTTCTTGACCCAATGGAAGGCGAGCGTCCTCATATGAGCCATGGCCTAAAAAAAGCGTTTCCAAACATCCCACTGCCACTCAAAACAAAGGAATGTGTAAATATGTGAGATAATTCCTCTCCATACATCCTATCACTCCTCCACATGTGTCCAAATTCCCCCCTTCCTACCTTTCCCCCCCCCCCCTCCCCTTTCTCCCCCTCTTCAATTATCACCCATTTTTCTCTTATTCCTGTGATTATAGGTTTATTTATGGCGCCAAAACACCCTACCCGGTTTCAAGGTCGAAAGGGAGGGGTGTGGAGGGAGGAGAGAGAGAGAGAATTATCCCGCACTGCCTCCAGTCTCGCTCGAGAGCTCGTGAAGGGAGGGTGCAGTCTCTCTTTCTGTCGACTCCATGAATGAACCGCTCGGCAATATTTCGTGTTTGTCACCCATAAATACTATTCCCAATTGTTTAATTGTTGTAACATGTAACTATCTTCACATAAAACATAAAATAGGCGCATATGAATAAGTAATAATGATATTTATCGGATAATGATGATTTTCGTCAGAAATTAATGCAATAGCTTAGCCCCACACGACGTTTAACGAATCGGAGTCTCGCCGCGGATGGGTTAAAGAGGTCAGTGCTGGACGGTTTAAAACACTGTGTACTAGGTAGTGAGAACCTTCGGTTACAAGGATTCACAGGAATGACTGACAGAAGAGACTAATGAAGTTGTAGAGATCGCTTATGTCTACCGTAAGAAGAAACACTTCTTACTGTGTGTGATGGTAAATAAACTCCCAGACTATCAATCTGTTGGAATTCATAAAATAGAGCATGCGCTTCGTAAGAAAGGCCTCTACCTGTCTGATCCCATGGGCGACTTGAAGGAGGTGCATATACTGCTGGGCGCAGATCCTTACTATGATGTAGTACACCCTGGGTTTAGAAGAGATAGTGGAGCGATCTTGATCCCCACTAAGTTTGGCTACTGCACGAGCAGTACAGTCCAAACTACCCAGTCAAATATTCTGGTCGACACGGTATCCGTGTTGAGGATGAGCATGACCGCGGCAGAAGAGCTCATGAAAGATGAGACTCACAATGATGATCCAAAGCTAGCTGCCAAGTTCGATCTAGAAAGACTGAGGAAACTCGACCACATAGGGATTAAACCTGTGGAGAATGACTATGAATACAAAATTGCGATAGAAAAGATCTCGGAATCTGTGTGTTACTTGGTCACAGAAAAGCAATATGAGGTTAGTCTTCCCTGGAAGAATGATGATATTAGTTTGACCACAAATTATGGTTTAGCGTTGGGTAGATTGCGCGCCTTGCAGCGGAAATTAGCCCATGAACCAAGCACCTACAAGGCTTACGACGAGGTATTTAAAAACTATCTCAGCCGAGGGTTCATTGAGGTTGTCGATGTGGATGAACCAAGGAATACCGGGAAAGTTCATTACCTCGCCCATCATGGGGTAAAGAAGGACAGCGCCACCACTCCTATCCGAGTGGTGTATGATTCCTCAGCCCACCTAGGCCACTGTCCCAGTCTAAAAGACTGTTTGCTAACCGGCCCTTGAATGGTGTCGGACCTATCGCAGCAATTACTGCATGACTGATGATGCTGGTCTTGAATGTGAGCTATTTGCAGACTCATTTAATCTCACTCAACTAGTCAACCAACCCACCCGTATACCAGATAATCCTAATCATAATTCCCACCTACTGGACTTATTTTTAACAACCAATTCAGAAAATTATGATGTTACAGTGAGGTCCCCGCTTGGATCTTCTGATCACTGTCTGATACAGGCCACCTGTCTATCACCTACCACACCTTCCCACTCTGAACCTGTTTTGGTGACTAAATGGCATTATGATAGGGCAGACTGGGAGGGTCTTCAAGGTTTCTTTATTGATATTCCCTGGACCTCTTTCTTTTCTAATGATGCACACTCCACCTTGAGCCACATACAAGATTTTGTAAAAATTGGAATGGAAACTTTTATTCCTCATCAAAAGTACAGTAAAAGATCTAATTCACCTAAATGGTTTGACCATAATTGTGCTAGAGTAACTGAACAAAAAGCAATAGCCTACAATGCATACACAAGATCAAAAACTCATGAAGCCTTTAATTACTTTAGAAACATCAGAAATCATGCCAAAACTGTATTAAACCTAACTAAATCAAACTTTCTCCACAAGCAGGCAAATAAACTTCTAAATAATCCAAATGATAACAAAATATTTTGGTCTACTCTTAACTCATTTAAATCCAACTTCACTACTGCTTCATCCATTCCACCATTAAAATCTCCGACTGGCAATCTTGTAAGTGACCCACGAGGTAAAGCTAACCTTCTTGCAGATATTTTCTCCACCAACTCAACCTTAGATGAAATAAATCAAGATGTCCCTGTACTTAATTTTAATTCGCCTGAAATTCCCTCACTTAAGATCCACACCAGACATGTCAAAACTATTTTGCAGAATCTCTCAGTAGATAAGGCTCCTGGTCCAGATGAAATTCCTCCAATAGTACTTAAGAATTGCTCCTTGGTGCTCGCTCCTGTATTGGCAACATTTTTCCGTCTGTGTACTCATACCTCATGCTTCCCAGTACCCTGGAAAGAAGCAAACATCCATCCAGTTCATAAAAAAGGTGCCTCTTCAGATCCATCAAACTACAGACCAATAGCTATAACTTCCACTCTTGGTAAAGTCTTTGAAATTATATATAAATAATCACATAATTAAGCATCTTGAGAATAATAAATTAATCAGTGATAGGCAATATGGTTTTAGACGATGTCGATCAACTGCAGACATGCTTTGCCTTCTTATGCATCAAATCAACCAAGCTACAGACCAACATGGTGAAACACATACACTAGCACTGGATATATCAAAGGCATTTGATAGAGTCTGGCATCAATCCTTATTGTCGAAGATGTCACACTACGGCCTTGCATCATTAGTTCCACTAATTTCTTCTTATCTTCATAACAGAAAAATATGTGTAATGGTAGATGGCCTTTATTCTCAATTTCACTCAATAAATGCTGGTGTTCCCCAGGGATCAGTTTTGGCCCCAATTCTGTTCCTCATTCATATCAATGATCTCATATCTACCACTCATAATCCAATACATTCCTACGCAGATGACTCAACACTCCACAGTTCCTTCACATTTACCAATTCTTTCACCCAACCCGATCTTATAAATTCAAAAATAAACACTGCAATTTCTCTGAACCAGGACCTTTCTAGAATTAATGGATGGGGACAAAAGAATCTAGTTTCCTTTAATGCACAGAAAACCAAATACATTCAATTTTTTAACCGACAGAATCTCACTGACTCCCATATATTTTTTAATGATGTAAATATTCCCACTTCCCCTAGTATTGACATTATCGGTGTAACATTAACTACTAACTTGAGCTGGACACATTATGTTAGAAGCATTGCTAAGAATGCCTCTAAAAAACTGGGACTCCTGTACAGAGTTCGAGAATTCTTCACTGACGAGCAGTTGGCCGTGATATATAAAAGTCATGTGCGTTCTCAGATGGATTACTGTTCACCTCTGTGGGGTGGAAGTGGAGTGGTTGCATTGAGGCAGTTGGACAAAATTCAAAATAAAGCTATTAGATTAATCAATAACCCTGCAATCACACAGGACCTTCCTACATTATCCATACGAAGAAACGTTGCATCCCTTGCATTATTCTACAGATATTTTCACAGCAATTGTTCCGAGGAACTTGCTTCAATTGTGCCGCCTCTCCACATCTTTCCCCGTAGAACTAGGGCAGCTGAGAGCACCCATGAATTTACACTTTCTCCTCCACAATGCAGAACTTCTGCTTATCAGAATTCATTTATCCCCAGAGCTACTACTCTTTGGAATTCACTTCCCTCGAATTGCTTTCCACAAACTTACAATCTACAAATGTTTAAATCCAGTTGTTACAAACATTTTATGAATGGAGGATGCCTTTAGGCACATGGACCTTTTTGTTTTATCTGTGTTTTTCCTTCCTCCGTTCATTGTCTCTTTAAAAAAAAAAAAAAAAAAAAATAATAATATTAAGTAATTTAGAACTGCATAAGATTACCTTGGCCAAGTTAATTTAGTTATAAAACCTTGTAGGGTTAAAAATTAGAGGTACTGTATTAGGGATCAGTTTTGAAACTCCTGTGATCGCAGACGCTCTCCACAATTTGTTGTGGTTACCTCAACCCTTGGATAATATGTTTACTAAATCGTTGTGAACGATATTTATATTAATATTTATATAATTAAATGCTTATTTTTCATTTATATGATTAAGTGAAGAGGGAATGAACCATTGGTAACAAATTAGTATATAATTTATTTAACCCATACTGTACCGTAGGATACAGTAATAAAAGTCCCCAGCAGTCCCAAGCAATGTGGCCAAAATGAGAGGAGAGACCACCTTTTCACCTCAAGAGATGAGGCATGAATGGATCTATCACTTTTTTTTTTTTTTTTTTTAAAGACTTAAAACAAAAAATAGCCTTGTACAGGCAGTTACAAGACAAGTACATTACTGACGGCAATAACCGTCGCTGGGACTGGGGAGATACTTATCTACTGACGGCTATAGCCGTCGCTGGGATTGTACGGGTTAAGAGTCGGATATTGAAGTTCCGACCAGACGCCATTAAACTTTTGAGCTATCAGGACGTGTCTCGTGACCTCCCACCACACTCCCCGCGCCCGGCCCGGAGTCCAGGACCTTTGACCCTACCTATCGAAGCCGGAATCCTCTGAAACAACGCCAGGACCCTAGTTATAGCTAAGTCATTGATATATATGGCCATTTATGCAATGTTTAGTTAGGGTATCTGAGAGATAGGCTATCATGGGTTAAGACTAGGCTACTAAACAACCCTCATCTACTGATACCATCCATGCCATAAGGTAGGCTATCTAATACTATATTTATATTCTTTTTTGATTGGTGTGACATAGATTATTTTTTTGGCCATATAATCCTCCACAAATATGCCAGAATCTTGGGGATGATCTGGCATACAGGGAAAGACACTCTCATGTACCGGAACAGAAATTACACTCAACAGACAGGGACGCACACTAAACGTAATCTGTTGAGTAAGGTCGCACAATGTTTTTTTTCCTTTGGATTTAACATTACTCGTTACTATCAGAGCCAGAATTCTAATACAAGAAATTAGGAGACGCAACATAGGATAGGACGAAACATTACCTGATGACCTAGATGGACAGGGTAAGTCCTTGCTAGATGACTATAACATCCTATGTACTATTGAGCTATCGCGCCAAGTGGCGGCGTTCGAACCCTTGTCTTTACATGTATTCTGTGATGCGAGTGCCACAGCGTATGGAGTAGCCATTTATTGTGTTACCTCGTTTGGGATTAATCTGCTCACCGCCCGGGCTAAGCTTGCACTGGTATAGGGGTCATAATTCCCAAATTGGAATTAACAACACTGCCATGCTGCTATTAGGGCGTTTGGTCAACCATGTACGCACTTCATACGATCAGGAACTGCAACTGAGGGCGGTACACGTATGGTGCGATAGCCAAATTGCACTAAGTTAGGTGCACAGTCGAAAGACGTTATCCATCTATGTGCGCAATATGGTCGATTAAATACGATCCCTAATACCAAACGCCGTCTATCACTATGTACCAACCAAGGAAAACCCCAGTGACCTGATAAGTAACGGCATCCAAGTTAATAAAGTCCAACCTGTGGTGGCAAGGCCCAAAATGGCTGCTCCATGAAGGGGATTGGGCTGTCTGAAATGCCGAGATTGAGTTGGCTTTGCCTTTAGAAACGGTGAAAGCCGTCATTCAACCGACATCAACACCGAGTCCTATGTTAGAGTGGGTAAGGATCGGTGATTACAATAAGTTAGTTAGGGTCGTAGCATAGGTAATGCGTTACATCACCAACATCAAGGCCAAACTACAACGACGACTCTGCAATCTGGGTCAAAGCTTAAATGCAGAATAAATAAAAGCAGCTGAGGTAACACTTATTAGATGGGTTCAAATGGAATCCTACAGCCATGAATTAGATTCTATTAGAAGCTCTGGTAGGAATAAATTGCCTAACATCATGTGTCAACTAAGGCTACACCTGAAGAATGACCTGATTAGATGCGAGGGATGTCTGAAGTGGTCAGGTGTAGATGACTATGCCAATAATCCTATCCTGATGCCAGCAACACACCATGTCTCTGACCTACTTGTACAACGCACACATGAGGAAGTAATGCACTACGGGGTTCACCACGTTATTTCTAAATTGCGTCTCAACGGGAGGATACCCAGAGTTCGACAGGTAGTTCGACGAGTAGTCAAATGGTGTGTGGTTTGCCGTAGGCTGAATGGAAGACCATTTATGACTGGACCTGCTCCACTCTTGCCAGAGTGCCGCGTTGACCATCTAGACCCCTTCAGAGTTACAGGACTAGACTATACCGGCGCACTGAGAACTAGGGAACTGGACAAGGTATATATTTTACTGTTTACTTGTGCTACTTCAAGTGCGATACATTTAGAACTGTGTGATAATATGTCGGGTGAAGAGCTTATGTTGGCGTTCAGGAGGTTTTGTGCTCGTCGTTCCTTACCTCATCTGGTTATTAGCAATAATACTCCCACTTTTCTTCAAGCTTCCAGGTACTTGGAATATTTAAGCGACTATCCAACAATTGTTGCTTTCTTGGGAGGGCGGAAGTGAGAGTGGAAGTTCATTCCAGTCAAAGCGCCGTGGTTTGGTGGAATGTGGGAAAGGTGTGTAGGCATCATGAAGTCAGGCTTGCGGGCGGTTGCAGGACGTGCCTTGTTAAAGAGGAGCGAATGGACTGTGCTCAATGAAGTCGAGGCGGTTGTTAATGATCGTCCTCTCACCTATTTGTACACCAACCTGCAAGAACCACTGCCACTTACGCCAGCAGATTTGCTCTACGGCAAGCCGTTGACTGCATTTAACACTGATTTGCAGTCTCAGGTAGAGTTAGAGGATCCTTCAATATTCACTGAAGCTGCAGTGTCACGTCGGTACCAATACATTTCAAAGGTTATCGGTAAATTTATAAAGAAATGGGTTAATGACTACTTATTGGCACTGCGTGAGAGGACATCTAAGATTGCTGGTCATCCATTGGCATTCTCTGTAGGCGATGTAGCATTCATCCACGATGAAAATCCTCGATTGTCCTGGCAGTTGGGTCGTGTAGTGGAGGTGTACGAGGGCGAAGCCTCAGTAGGGAGAGTGGCGCTGCTCAGGACAGTTACTGGGCCTACAGTTCGTCCAGTCGCACGACTGTACGCTATGGAGCTCGACTCTTCTGCACATGAATAAGCTCCACCTGATAATGCTGGATCCCAGGATGCTACCTTTGTCAATCCACCTCAACCTGTTGGGATCCCCTCGGATCGGGACTCGACCCAGACGCGCTACTCGTGGCGCCATTGACATGTGGCGACACAAGATTGCTTCTGGGCAGCTCTAGGTATAAGGTGGGGTTCAGGTATTGTGTTGGAGGGGGTTTGTATTGTGGATTCACGATAGTAAGGGGTGCAACATACGTGTTATGTGTATAACAATTAAATAGCACTGTATGAATATTCCCATATTCAAAATATGCTATAGGGGTGCAATGCCTGGTGAGTTATCTGCTCAACAGGTGGCGTTGTGTGTGTGTAAGTGTGAGAGTCCGAGTGTAGGGAGTGAGACAGTGAAGCACGGGAACGAGGTGGTTTCAGAGATGGGTTCGTTTCGGGCCATGAGTGAGCACCGTGCCTCATGTGAAGGTAAGATGGCAGGTGCTCGTTGTACTCTACGTGCTTCACATGTCTCACTGCCTAGACTGGAAGAAGACCTCACGGGCTTCACTGTTCATTGTAAAGCGGTGAATGTTAAGGCTCTCAGCCTATGCTCGAGAGGAAGTAAGTTGGAAAAAAAAATAAATAAAAAAAATAAATCATATTTGTATGTAAGCTTGATAAGTTAAATAAGGCCTATTATATGAAAGTATAGTATTTATGAGTCTTTAGGAATAACTATATGACAATTGTCATATAACTATGTCGTAATATTAAACATGTGGTACGTTATTTACCGCTAGACATCCGCTATAGACTTAGCGGTATCCGCTAGATTAATAGCAGGTGATGACGAGTCTAGCGAGACGCCGCGTGTCAGAGCTAAACAATACTTCATCCTATCAACACCTCCACTATTGATTTTGCTGCGATCTCAGTGCCTGCTTTTCACCAGCTCTCTTCATCGCAACTTCATCCGACTGACAGACAGACAGCAAACCTTATTATCATGATTTAAACCCATTCATCATTATTCCCTTTACTGTTGAGCGCGTTCCAAGTGGCCGCTCAGAAAACACCATCGAAAGAACCAACCTCCCAACAGTGTTCTAGTGGTATCCATTTGTCTACCAACCTTTATCAGCTCATACAAGATCTATCTACAGCATAACTACTCTATGGTAATATAAAGTGAGTTACACTCCTGGTATTTAATATTCAATTATAATTTATATGTGCGGACCAATTCAGTCTAGGTAAAAGTAAACTCAACCCTTTAAATCCGCCTTACAGATCATATTGCTGGGAGTCACTAGTTATCGCTCACCATCTTGGTTTTATCATTAGGAAGTGTTCAAGTATTCCTAACCACTACTGTACACTCGGATGCCATAGTCTCTAGCCCACTCATAACAATTCCTGGACCCCTGTGTTTTTTCTTTGTGCAATTATAACTATCTGGCATGATTTTGGGATAGCAGTTTCCTTTCAATAAATAGTATATATAGTTTTGTAGTTGATGTATAACAAAATATATTCATAAATTTGTTTCAATATAATAGTATACTTACATAATTAGAAATACGTGAAGTCCACGAATATATATGAGTGGGTTAGAGACTACTGCATCCGAGTGTACAATGAGTCAATGACTGCAAACAATATCATTACAGAGGGATAGATAGATGCAGAAAATATCAATACACGCCTTGATATTCCTGTAAGATTACCATGGCTCGCCGACATATTCAGTTTCCGATGTCTGAATTTCATATTGTTTCTTGGAACAGTGCAAACATACTTTTTGGACCGATAGCTTGGAGCTCCTTATTTATTTTATGAGTTTGTTATTACATATGTCTTATTCTCTCTCATAACTCATAATTTTTCTACTTCCCGACACAGATTTTGAGCGTCAGGTCCTCGGCTACCCACACTATTGGTACCTAGGGGCCCCGATGAAGAGAGAACATTATCAATAGACACAATTAGAATGTTATAGATGTTGATGGTAATACCTCTTTGTCTCATTCTATCTATCTATCTATTGCCTGACGCCGTGATCCCCGAAGGGGTGGCCACGAACGAACCGCCCCCATGCACCTCTGTCCCCAGTCAGTCGACGCCCCTCCCCCCAACCAGCACTGCCTTCGTTCATGTATTTCCTCACTCCATCCTTCCACCTCTCAGTTGGTCTACCTCTCCCTCTCTGTCCTTCCACCTCGCTCTCGTACACCCTCTTAGTCATTCTCTCGCTTTCCATACGTTCCATATGGCCGAACCATCTCAAGTTGTTCCTTTTCACACTTTCCAGCACATCTACCTCCACACCACACCTCCTTCTTACTTCCTCATTAGTCTGTCTATCCCTCCATGTAACTCCGCACGCACTCCTTAAGTAATTCATTTCCACTGCTCTCACTCTTGGTCTGAGTCTCTCAACCAACGTCCATGCTTCGCTTCCGTAAGTCAGTGTCTGGATTACCACACTGTCATGCAAGGACTTCTTCACTTCCATACTGACCACCCTATTTCTTGTTACTGCTTTTAGCATTCCTACAACCCTCTTCCCCTGTTGTACCCTCTCCCGCACTTCTTCATCCATAGTCCCATCTTTATTCAACACACTGCCCAGATACTTAAAAGAGTTGACGATCTCCATAGCCTGACCGTTCAGCTTCACTTCACACTCTGTGACTTCACCCCTTTCGAAGACCATAACCTTGCTCTTCCCCGCATTTACCTTCAAATTCCGTTTTTCGCACACTGTTCCAAACTCATTTACCAGACCCTGCAACTCCCATTCATTATCACTCATCAGAACTGTATCATCCGCAAACAGCAGTATAGGTAGCTTCCACTCAATTCCCTCCCTTTTCAGCGGTACACCAACATCCACTGCTCTTGATAGTATTTCTTTCATGACTCCATCCATATATACAGTAAACATCCACGGGGACATCACACACCCCTGTTTCAAACCAACATTCAGATCAAAGAACTCGCTCTGCTCACTCTCCACACATACTGCCGCCTTTGCACCCTCATACATGCTCTTCACTGCTTTCAGCAACTTAGAATATACGGAGTAGAGGGCAACTCTACTCCGTATATTCTAAGTACTTTCCACAAACCTTCTCTATCCACTCTGTCATAGGCCTTCTCCAAGTCCATAAAGGCAACATACACCTTTTGTTTCTTCTCCAGATATTTCTCCACAACACAATTCAGGGTAAAAATCTGATCTACACATCCTCTTCCCTTCCTAAAACCTCCCTGCTCGTCGCCTATCCATGTCTCCGTTCTCACATCTCACTCTCTCAATCACTACCCTACTGTATACCTTCCCTACTACGCTTAGAAGACATATTCCTCGGTGGTTACCACACACTCCTCTTTCCCCTTTGCCCTTATATAGGGGGACTATTATGCCAGTCTTCCAGTAATCGGGTGCACTCCCCTTCTCCCATGCTAGTTTGCACATTTTCCATACCCATTCTATCACTATCTCACCACCATACCTCAACATTTCCCCATATACTCCATCTGTTCCTGGTGCTTTCCCCAACTTCACTCTTTTCATGGCTTCCCACACTTCTGACCTCCTGATCCCCACCTCCTCCTCCACTACTTCTCTTCTTCTCCCTCCCATACCATATCCAACTATGTTTGCTGGCTCTTCATTCCTTATATTTAGCAACTCATTGAAGTACACTCTCTCTTGCTTCTTGGCTAGCATTCTCCCATTCTTATCTTTCACACCCTTCCTGTTT
Organism: Paralithodes platypus; assembly: GCA_032716605.1. Taxonomy (NCBI): domain Eukaryota; kingdom Metazoa; phylum Arthropoda; class Malacostraca; order Decapoda; family Lithodidae; genus Paralithodes; species Paralithodes platypus. Next base: position 42,487,458 of record CM064529.1, read on the forward strand.
CCCTGGCTACCTTCTCTAACTTTCTTGACTTCTTTCCAGAACAGTTTCTTACTCTCCCTCCATTTTACACTCAGATTCCTTCCAAATTCCTCATCTACTCTTCTCTTACTTTCCTTCACTACTCTCTTCACCACCCTCTTACTCTCCACGTACCTCGCTCATTTCTGTCTCTCGAAATCTTCATTCCCTCTACTACCCAACCACTCTCTATATGCTTTCTTCTTTTCTTCCACAGCTATTCTTACCTCTTCTGTCCACCATGTACCTCTTGCTGTACCTTTCACTCCCCTCCCTCTTCTCCTCACTCCACACACCTCCCCACATGCTGCACAGATCTCATCCTTAACCCTTCTTTAGCGGCCTATGCGGTTTATTTATATGTACCGCCCAGCGGGGTGTTTTTAGCCAAAATAGGGCTGTTTACGTGATCATTTTCATGCCTAAATAAGACCCAGAACGTAAAACAAGTATCTATCCCTGAAAGGGCATAAACAGAGCTTTCGAATGACACCATAACGATCCTTGTATGATGGATAGTTTTCTTGCAATAACCGTGCAACGCGAGTGCAAAAAGCATGTAATTCGGTACTTTCCCCATATAATTCAGTATGTAGCGAGTGAGAGAGGGAGGAGGGAGCTGAGATTCGTGTCAGTAGGTTCGCCGCGGTGGTCTGGAGCAGTCATACGCTCGCTAGTCTCCTGCCACCACTTGTCTCTCTCTCTCAGCAACATTACGTGCTGAAATTGCCACTCGACCTATGTCGAGCGCCGCCACATAGTCCAGCTTTATTAAAAACGACTTATGTGGTGAGCCTCTTTTTAAGGGTTAAACACCTTGCTACCCACACTATCGGTACCTAGGGGCCCCGATGAAGAGAGAACATTATCAATAGACACAATTAGAATGTTATAGATGTTGATGGTAATACCTCTTTGTCTCATTCTATTACTTAATTCCTGACCTCCTTTTAATGATCCCTTTCCTTTCTCCCGACGCAGGTTTTGAGCGTCACGTCCCTGGCTACCCCCGCTACCGGTATCTGGGTGACCCAAGGAAGGGGGAGCACCACCTAGTCATCAAGGGCGTCACTCTGGAGGACGACGGAGAGTACCAGTGTCAAGTGGGACCAACTGACGTTACTGAACCTATCTGGGCTGCTGCTAACGTTACTGTTATGGGTAAGTTGTATATGTACCAGTGTCAAGTGGGACCAACTGACGTTACTGAACCCATCTGGGCCGCTACTAACTTTACTGTTATGGGTAAGTTGTATATGTACCAGTGTCAAGTGGGACCAACTGACGTTACTGAAACCATCTGGGCCGCTGCTAACGTTACTGTTATGGGTAAGTTGTATATGCAGCAGTGTCAAGTGGGACCAACTGACGTTACTGAACCCATCTGGGCCGCCGCTGCTAACGTTACTGTTATGGGTAAGTTGTATATGTACCAGTGTCAAGTGGGACCAACTGACGTTACTGAAACCATCTGGGCCGCTGCTAACGTTACTGTTATGGGTAACTTTCATTGCCATTAATTTAAACAGTTTTATCATTTGATAGGGGAATTGAAAACTTGAAAAAATAGATAATGATCTTGGGGGTGTAGTGATATTCAAAAGCAAACCAGAAAAGTATGGAACACACTAATGTGTGACCAGACAGAGTGAAAAAGTGAATGTGTGTGTCATGCCGTCCATTAACCCAGGGACTACGGCCAGACTCTTAAGAAGTTCTACTGGGCGAATGCGGCCAAACTATTAAGATCCAAGGCATAAAACAACACTTTCAAAACATCCCGGTGGCACTCAAAACAAAGCAATTTGTGATTAGGTGAGATATTTCCCCTCCATTACTTGCTACCACTCCTCCACCTGTGTCCCCCCCCCCCCCCCTTTTCCCCCTCCTCAATTATCCAGTATTTTCCCTATTGTTCCCGATATTAATCGAGTATTTTCGTGCGACGACGGCTAAGAGAGAGGGTGGAGGATGAAGGAGTGTAAATCCGACCCTCTAAGCCAGTCTGAGAGCTCTCCTTGTCTCCCAATGCCATGCCAGACACAAGAGAGGAGGGTGTCTTACTCTCGCCGGTCATGGTCACATTACGACCATGGAGATAAAATATAGGATTTTCACCAGCCAATTGCTGTTACCACTTGTTTTATTGCTTTCCAATGTTTATAAGTTCATATTAAAAGTAAAATAGGCACATATGGATAAGTATTAATTATATATATGGTAAATTAACAATTTTAGTCAAGAATGAATCAAATTCCTTTGCATGGTGAGCACTTTCAAATACCATAGCTGCACAGTTTATGAATTAATTAGAACGTACGGTTGACAACCAAGAGAACACTCGTTCATATACCCTAGCAGGACAAGATGGATTAACTGTCTCTTCACACCCAGTGTCTTTGTTCGGTAAGGATATAGTATTCGGGCGTATCGTTCGCTTTGTTTGCATTACTCGTACACTCGTGATCACGTTCCCATCTTAAGCCCCCCATCATCATATATATTGCCAGTAGAGGGGTAAATAACAGAAAAAAACAGTCAAAATAGACGGGAACTTGATTGTGAGCAATGTAAACAAAGCAGGCCATACACCCAAATTCTACATCCATACCCTTTGTTCACTTAGCAGTAACTAGGGTCCAGGAGGCAGGGGAAATTGTGGCATACCACCTGAGGAGGTTGTTGTTTCCCCAAGAAGCCGCGGCATCCAGGTAGTCTACCAGCTCTTTCGGATGGGTCCAGAGATCTCTGAGTGAGATGTTGTTGAAGTTGTATTTGTGTGGGGCAAGTGTTGGGCAGTGGAATATTAGGTATTCTATGTTGTCCGTGGGAGGAAAACTGTGGTAACCTGGATAATATGCTGTAACTCATTTGTAAGAGGTGGAGTCAGGCTCCAGAGACATGGAGATGAGCGCCGCAGCATCAGTCTTCGGTCTGATGATGGTGATAGTGTTTGATGTATTGGTGATGATAAACAGAGCTAGTGGAATTATCGATGCTGAGACTTGATCATGGGGTATTTGACAAATCTTTGAGAATTACCCATAGTAAAACATTAACTCAGAGGTGAAAATGAACTGAAATAAACAATTAAAATTAAATATATCATGGTAATAAATTAGAAGTAGTGTTGATGCTAAGAACAAATATATGTGTTGTTTGTATTAATATTATATTTGTTAGTAATATTGTTGCAAACCAATATATTTATTGATTGTATTGAATACACGCGTAATAGATAAATATAATGACTATCACTTAGCCTACCTTAAATGTATCAACCCTAGCATTTGCCCTATGTTAATGACTCACTAATGGTGATGACAATAACAACCCGATAATTATAATAATAATAAACACCTCCCAGGGCTGGAATAATTACCATCACTATATTATTAATTGTAATCCACACCACCATTAAAGGTAACTAATGGACGACAATTCGCTAATCTCAAACTTCAGCCCCTACTGATGAGCCACACGAATGATTGTTCGAAAGCTTATTTTGAACAATATATTTTGCTACAAATCTTCATATTATCTGATTATACTATATATACTATACTGACATATCATACTAATATATACTGCTGTATATATATATATATATATATATATATATATATATATATATATATATATATATATATATAAATTTTATTTCGTAGATAAACTACATAATTATACAAACCAATACAATACAATTACAATTTTGACTGTATATACAGATTATCATAATATATGTATATACAATCATACACATACAAATCCATAGTCTTTAGTTATTTTATGAAGTCCAGTAGGAACATTTGTTTTACTTATTAGGAACTTTAGGATAATAGCATTAAAATATAATTATTAAGATAATCAATACATATTTGACTTAAACCATACAACTAGATACGTTTGTTGTATATATATATATATATATATATATATATATATATATATATATATATATATATATATATATATATTGGTTAGCTTGGTTGTATTACGCCATGAGTTAATGAGTTAAAGCATGTCAGACCAGGGCGTCCTTATACATCTTTCTTGTGTTCATCTATTTTTTCACCAAACCTCGTCCTGTTTTTTTCTGTTAGGCCGCCTTTCACCAATTTTGTCTGGCTAATATTAGATGATTTTACTCAGCTTCGGAAGGCTCTCTAGGAATAGAAGGGGATTGATTATAGACCAAATTAACCCACTGACTCTCAAATGTATCTCTTAAGTTAAATATATCTTCTATTGGTAGCCAGAATGAAAGGGAGAATGAATATAAGGAGTTAATAATCGATCAAATTATCCCTCTGACTCAAATTATCCCTCTGACTCTCAAAATTTCTCCCTAAGTTAAAGCAAATTTTAATGATTGCCAGAATGAAGAGTAGAAGTGCGTCCTCTACTACAGAAAGGGTTGCAGAGTATCTTACAGGTGTCAATAATCCAAGGTGTCCAGGTTCTTTCAACCTATCTATCTATTGTAGAGTTCTCCACCTGCTAGTGGCACCGATGAGCACGTCGCCCTTCGGAATATGAGTACCTCGCCTTAATGGATTATACCAGGGGTAGCGATTTTTGCATTTTGTTATATTTGTTATTTTATGTTTTGTTGTTCGAAAATTACAATAGTAATTATATACCTCATGGATAATACAACCAAATATCTGACTAACCCGCAACACGTGATATTATAAAGTGTTAAAGGAATGCAGGGAAAACTTCTGGAAGGAGTCAATTAGCCAGCTTGCTCTTGATCTTCAATTAGTGCCTGGCTTGCATGTATTGGACCAGGATAATTAGCTTATTAATCTTTGTGCAGGTCAGGTCGTTTCAGGACCAACAGAGGGTCACCGTGGGGCTGTATGATTGAATTGAACATTTTTGTAATGAATATGTTTGTTTGTATGTTTATGTATTCTCCAACAATTTAAAACACATATTTTAACATTGGCTGAACCTTTTGAGTGTTTACACATTTTATTATTTCTCGGATGATGGCCACTATGATTATGACTGGCTTGTGAACAAAAAAGAAATAACATATATTTTATTAATGAAATGTAGTAACATTAAAATGTACACAAATAATAAAATACTAAGAAATATTGGGGTTGTGCAAAAATACGAATGATTGGGTTGTGCAAAAAATTTTGTAAGAATATTTGAGGTTGTTCAGAAAATACCTTCACAATTATTAGGGCTGTGTAGAAAACACCTGAAAAATTACTAGGGTTGTGCAGAAAATACTTTAAGAATTATTGGGGTTGTGAAGAAAATACCTTAAGAATGGCTTAGGTAGTGCATAAAATACTTTTAGAATTATTGGGGTTGTGCAAACATTTATGTTAGAATTATAGGGGTTGTGCAGGAAATACCTTTAGAATTATCGGGGTTTTGCAGAAAATACATTAAGACATATTTGAGTTGCGCAAAAAAAAATAAAGAAGTATTGGGGTTGTGCAGAGAATATCATAAGACATATTGAGGTTGTACAGAAAAGTCCTTAAGAATGATTGAAATTGTGCAGAAAAAACTGTAAGAAATATTGGAGTTTTGCAGAAAGTACCGTGAAAATAATTTGGGTTGTGCAGAAAATACGATAAGAATTATTAGAGTTGCATAGAAAATACCTTAAGAATTGTCGGGGTTGCAGAGAAAATACCTCAAGAATTATTGAGGCTGTGCAAAAATTACCTTAAGAATGATTAGGTTGTTCAGAAGATACCTTAACCCACTGAACCCCAGCGACGACAACGTGTCATCGGCAATGTATGTAACGCTAAACCCCAGCGACGACAACGTGTCGTCAATGTTAATTACTCCGGTCCTATGGCACCTAGAGTGCTCAGATTTGTATGGGAACTGTGTAAGTATCCCACGCAACCATTGCCAATGGTTGAAAACTCTCAAAGTCCAACCGCGTGCGCGTGAGCGCGCAAAAACCTGTTTTTGGGTGTTTTTGCTTCAATTTTCCCCTCTTGTAAAATCGACTTTTGGGCGCACCGTAGGACCCCTTTTTGACCTAGGGGATCGTTTTTTTGTTGTTTTTCCTTCATTCCTAACCCATTCCCTATTGTTTCTGGATTTTTTTTTTTTCAAAACCTGCTGGTCCCTGGTGGTACATTTATTATAAACTAGCTGGGGCTCAGTGGGTTAATAATATTGGGATTGTGAAGAAAATACCTTAAGAATGATTGGAGCTGTGCAAACATACCGTAAGAATTATTGGAGTTTTGTAGAAAATACCTTGAACATTTTTGAGGTTGTGCAAAAAATACCTTGACAATTATTGGGGTTGTGCAGACATTTACCGTAAAATGTGGGTCGAGGTACAATACAGTCTCATAATGATAAATCATTTTCATTCCCACATTTCCCCTACAATGCAGGTATTATAAACACTTAGTTTTATGTAGCATTTAAGTTTGTTTTAAGTTTATATTTAAGCACACATACAAATACACACTCAAACTTTTACACAAAACTAACACTGAAACAAAAAACTATAAGACTATTTTGAAGATCGAACTACCCCACAGAGCAATGTCTCCCTTCCCCCTCCCTTCACACAGCAAGTTCACACACACATACACACACTAACTCAAACACAGAACTCGCACACCAAGCATGGATCCTTGACTAACTTTTCTCACAGGTAACTTTGTTGGTGTATGTTTACATCAGTCACACACACACACACACACAGACAACCGCGTGCGCATACACACTAACTCACAAACTCACTCGCCAAGCATAGCTGTACACATACCATATAATAACATTTTCCTATACCTTGAGAACCTTCAAATGTCCAGAAATTGTAGGCCAAGTATACCTCGATTATTGGCAAAATTTCACTGTCCTGCAGATGGGACAGTTCAACAAGTACCTTTCCCATTACTTCCCTTCATTCGTATAGAAGGGAAACACTGTTCAATGTTTTATAATCACAGAGACCTATTCCACGATGGATAGTAGCTGCAGTCATCTTCCAACTTCACTCCCGGTGGTTTCTCTTGGTGATACTCTAAGATGCTACTCTACCCATCTAATATTGCTCTCACCATGATTGATCGACTTCCCGTAGCCATAAGACATTTTTAGGGGTATGGAGCTCATGTTCGTTGAATTTGTTTTTCCCTTTACCAAAATTGTAAGTACAAAGAATCCGCTAACCAATGCAATTTTTCTGGTTTACAGTGTCGCCATCCAGCATCAGCCTGGTTGGTGTGGGTGATGGTGGTCATCTGAAGGTGGTGGCTGGATCACCCCTGGAGCTGGAGTGTATAGTGAGGGACGCCAGACCACCACCCACCGTAGCCTGGTATAGAGACGCTATCACCCTACATCATGGTTAGTTCATTATGTTTATATTTGTGCTGAAGGTGGTGGCTGGATCACCCCTGGAGCTGGAGTGTATAGTGAGGGACGCCAGACCACCACCCACCGTAGCCTGGTATAGAGACGCTATCACCCTACATCATGGTTAGTTCATTATGTTTATAATACTAGTGGTGCTAACTGTGCTCACCCTTTGACTCCAATCCTGGGATTCCCTCTGTGTGAGCTTCCAGGCCACGATTTGGTCCATTCCAGTCAGTTCCGGACATAAAATCTCATGTGGTGGTCCCCAAGATCTCCCCCATTGGAGTTGTCAGCCATCAAAACCACAGCATGAGAAGGGTCAACTTCAGGAAGGTAAGCCAAGTACCGTACCCATTTAGCCAAAGCCGGCACTCACAAGTTATGCACCCAGTATGTATCAAATCAATGTCAGAGAGTAGATGATGGATGGCTATATCGTCATACCAATGGTCCTCCATGACCTGCAAAGACATTTGGTACCAAAAGAGTTGATGTGTCTCTCCAACTCATTGTTGGGTATCCATGTCTCACAACCATATAATCCACACATTGGTCCTACTGCATAGTTATCAATATCAGCACATACTCATGTTGAGAGAGTCCATTACCTCACATGCTAGGCCGAGGTGACTATCAACATTATGGCAGGGTTACCAAATCAAAACCCAAAATACCGCTAGATTCATTCGCAAAAGACTAGAAGGACGTTAAATAGTAAATAATGCATGAAATTGCTAGAATAATGCCACACTCTCTAGAATATCGTGGGAAATGCCTCAAATCTTCAGAATGCCAATAGAAGTCATGTCACCTGATGTAAGTATTTGCTTCTAGATCGAAGTAAAAAGTTCTAGCCCTAGCGGAAAAGTTATTAAATTTGTATCACTGCATTATGGTCTGATGCACCATTGTTATTGATCTCACTACCAAGATATAGCTGGTGTCATACGAGCACTTTTTTCCAGCAATGTTTATGAACACATTTGTCCTCGTATTAGTTTGAGGCTTTTGCACATTGGAATCAGAAACTATACTGAAGGTAGCTTTTGCTAGGTGGCGGATTTCTGGTATAACTTAAATTTTGAAGATCAAGTCTACATTTCACTGTTAAAATTGACGGAAAAAGAGCTTGTGAGACACTAGCTTAAGTAAATGTATCCAAGACCTCTGTGTTTTGACATATGGATCTACAGACTGCACTGCTTCATCTAACAAGCCACCAAATGCTTGTACTTCTTAGTCCAAAACAACTTTAGATTCAGGGTCTCCAACTCTGTATATAATGATCTTAATTATTTTTTAATCTAAACATCAATCACCCCCACATGAAATTAATTATTGTATGTGTTCCTCTCGGGATTTGAACTTGGGCCACCACATGCAGAACTTAAATCCACTAACCATTACACCACCAAAACAATGCCTTAAGTCCAAGTGAGATTACCTCCATCAATTCTATTAGGATATCTTCATCATCTGCAAGGTCTAAGTCAGTGATCATGAAATTGCCAACCGTTGCTCAGTATTGATTACGACTGACTGTCCAGCTCAGTAACCAAGCCATACAAATGTTGAAAAGTGACGGTCCCAACACTTACCCCTGTCTCACGGATGAAGAGGGAGACATACTTACCACAGTTTACCTTTAAAGCGCGAAGCTATGGTATTTGAGACGTCCTGCCAGGCGAAGGTATTTTGGTTCATTCCTGATGAAAAAATTTATATTTACCTTATATATCATAATTATTCATCCATAGGTGCCTATTTTACTTTTAATATGAAAATATAAACATTGAAAAGCAATAAAACAAGTGGTAACAGCAATTGACTGGTGAAAATCGTATATAGCCCCAAGGTCGTAATCTGACCCCGACCGGCGAGAGAGACACACCCTCCCTTTCTCATGTCTTGCATGGTACTGAGAGACAAGGGAAGGTCGGAGACTGGCTAAGATGGTCGGAGATACACTCCCCCATCCTTCCTCGTCTATGTCACCGTTCTCGCACAAAAATACTCGTTAAATATCTGGAATAATAGGGAAAATACCAGATAATTGAGGCGGGGAGAAAAGGGGGAGGAAGGAGGGGAAGGGTGAGGTGGGACACATGTGGAGAAGTGATAGGAGGTACGAAGGAAGATTATTTCACATAATCACATATTGCTTTTGTTTTGAGTGTCATTCGGGTGTTTTGAAAGGCATTTTTTATGCCTAAGCTCTTTAGAGTCCCAGCGCCTCCGCCCAGAAAAAACCTCTTAAGAGTCCTGGCGACTTTCCCCGGTTAAGGGTATGTTTTCACTTAAAGGTAGGCCACACACTCGTCCCCCAAATTCCAAAAAAAAACAAAAAAACGCCCCTGTTAATTTTATCTATATTTTTTACCAAAATGGTTTGTTTTCAATGATAATTGTTTTTGTTTCATTACTTTTTTTTCAGAAAATAATATGAAGAAAATCCAAATTTGTGTGTAAACCTCTTGATATATGTTACAATGACGTTTGGTAGTCAATATATACAAGGGGTTAACTCCAAGTAAGGAAGACTGAAGGTGTCTTTCCTTATGGGTTATGGATTGGCTTAATGTATTTTAGGGTTGATTGAAGTAGTAGGTTGAATCTGCGGCTGCGTCAGTCTCTGCTCGTTGATAGATAGTTTAATAAGATAGATAGATTGTTCTATTCTTATTTAGTAATAGTAATCACCGCCACCATTCCTCTTATACGTTATAAATGTAATATAGGTAAAGGGAAAATTAAAGCCTTTAAATCAAGTAATGCCACTTGAGAAAAACCTCACACAACCCATCCGGGATTCAAACCCTGGACCTTGCGATCAACAGGCACTTGTGCTAACCACTACACCACACTGGCCACAAAAGAGGTCTTGCAACCTGGCAACTACTGTCATCCAGGATCTGTCTAGGTAGACATCCATCTACCAGTAGACGATTATCATGTGTGTATCTTGTGTAAAATCGTCTACTGGTAGATGGATGTCTACCTAGACAGATCCTGGATGACAGTAGTTGCCAGGTTGCAAGACCTCTTTTGTGGCCAGTGTGGTGTAGTGATCAGCACGAGTATCTGTTGATCGCAAGGTCCAGGGTTCGAATCCCAGGTGGGTTGTGTGAGAAAAATTAAAGGTCTCTGTATTCAAACCACTTATACGATCAGTGCATGGGTGAGATCAAAGTGCAAGAGTAAGGTACAATGCGTGGGAAGGGAATTTGAGTCATGAACATCTAGAAGGAGGAAGTTACAAAGAGTTATAATGAATACTCCCATGGATGTATAGTCACCTGCATAAATATAATTCATTGCAAGTAAACTACCTTCAAATTATAGGAGAGATGTAATAAATGGTTCCCATAGTAAATACTGAATCTAAGATGTAATATACTGTATATGCATGGTGCATTCTTAAAGCATAAATACACATGTCGTTTGAATAACATTCTCGAAATTGTTCACACACATATTCAGAGTAGAATTACCAAAGTCAGTAACGCAATTTTGCGAATGACACCTTTCTTATGTAGGTATATTACATATTATTGCAGTATTACACATATATCAGTCCATAATATAATAATCAGTGTTCCTCAGAGCCTTCCCAGTGCATACCACCTCCTTTACGTAGGGCACGTGGTACCCGTCTTGCCACTCAATCCTACCCCTACTCTGTGCAACTCTCTAACCCAAGAGTGAAACGTTACTCTCAAACTTTCTTCTATTCAACAGCTGAGCTCTGGAACTCTCTCCTAGAATCAGTCTTTCCCTCTTCCTATGACTTAAATTTCTTCAAACTCCGTGTGTCCAGGCATTTTGGCTCGATCGTCCTTTGATTTTGGCCCTGTCACTCTCTCAACTATGGGGGAGGCACTCGCTATAGGCAATTCTGCCTTTTGCCTCCCTCAATCACATAGACAAAAAAATACTCGTTGCCTTGGGTCTAGAATGGTCAAAAATGTGTTTAGAAACTACGTGCAATTAAAAGTTGAAAGTACTATATTGTCAATTCATGAACATTTGTTTTCAGCTTGCGCTTCTATTATCGTGTTCATGAGGAGCTCGAGTTTCAGAGAAAATGTATTTTTTTTTTTTTTTTTTTTGTAAACTGACTATTTTTTTCGGAAATACAAGCTAAATTTGCGTGTTTTTCTTTGCTTAAGTGAAATTCATAGTATTATATAATAGACATAACATATGACACTATAACATATTATGACTATGGTATATAATACGCATGGATATTCATTGGGTTTTTATTTATTCATATATAGGCTATCTTTACATATAATTATTATTATTATTATTATTATTCTTATTATTATTATTATCTGATGCTGGGGGGTTAAGGGAAGGGATGCTATTTTTCACACTCAATATGGTACCCAGTGTTCATCTTGATCAAAGGAACATTTTAAGACAAAACAAACAAAAACCACACATTTTCCAATGAAACATAGGGTTTGAGGGTGTTTAGTTTCTAGGCACTGAATCTAAAGTTGTCTTGGACTACAAAGTGCAGGCGTTTGGTGGCTTGTTGGGTGAAGCAGTGCAGTTTGTACATATGTCAAAACACGGAGGTCTTGGATACATTTACTTAAGCTAGTGTCACACAAGCTCTTTTTCTCTCATGTTCAGACCCATTAGTTTTGACATTTCAAGACGTTCACCCCATTAGTTTGGCGATGTTAAGACTTTTGACCCATTACCTTGTCAATGTGAATATATTTTGTGCCATTTAGGTGTCATTGTTTTCATGGTGAGCGATAGCGAACCTGTAATTTAGGAGGAACCGGCCGAATTGTTCTACCAATAAGTGTACAAATTTATCTCAAAGTGGGTTCTTGGGGGTATTTTTTTAAGCTTGATGGAGGTCTAGGGTTCAAATTAGAAACTTCCCCTTTAATGCCCTCTTTATACCTACATAAAGTCCGGACACTCGATAAATAATGGCTGCAGGTAATCCACGGAGTCAAAATACTACTCACAGTTCTCAAGCTAGCAGTAGTAAAAACAAATGTTTTTATAACTGAAGCTGTTTAAAGGACTCTATATTGATGAAAACCGTATTTGATGTGCTACCCTGTTCCAAATAGGTACACCAGAAATAGTGAAGCCTCTATAACTCATAAACGGCTAAAGCAAATGGGCTGTAACTTTCCACACCTATTCCCAAACAGACCCTTCTCAAGTGGTTGTTGTTGTTGTTGCTGTTCCCCAAGCTGCCTGGCCGAACAGCCCCAAGGCCCCGAGCAAGGCCATGGCCATAACCGAGCGCCGCCACAGAACCCTCCCCGCCGACCACAATAAAGCCTGGGTGAGCGAGGCCACTCCATGGCGGGGAGCTGAGGAGGGCGCGGAAACGCCCGGGAAACCAAAACCCCACCCAGGGCCCTGTGCCCCACAGCAATTATGAAGAGAAAGTTGAGGGGCAAAGGAAAAATGTGACGCTTTGGCTTCCAATCTTGGTAGATTGGGAGGTCAATCCACGGAAGAGACGCCGTCACTTGATATCTAGAAAATATATAAGTAAAAGGAACAGTCAGAGTAAGCTATGGGTATGGCAGAGGTCGCTCAGTTCTCACTCTGATAGACCAGCCCATCACAAGTGGTAGAACATCTAGCTGGATTACTCTATCCGTTCGTGAGTAATAGAGGTTAATGTTCAATAGTATTGGTCTACTTACTTGGAACAGGGTATAGATTACCTTCCACTATTGTCTGGTATAGGGTATGGGGAGAGAGCCTCCGTATGTGCTATCCTTTTCTTCAACTATTCTTATTTTGGGGTTCTGCTATCTCTATTAGAAATAAGTCCTCCTCGTTTGGATCATAAGGTGTGTGTGGTCAGTTAATGTATGTACATCTGTGTAAATCATTCAGCATCATGGTCATTAGTTGATTTTTTTTTTTTTTTTTTCTATGTGAGTGAGGGAGGCAAAAGGCAGAACTGCCTATAGCGAGTGCCTCCCCCATAGTTGAAAGAGTGACAGGGCCAAAATCAAGGGACGTTCGAGCCAAAATGCCTGGACACACGGAGTTTGAAGCAATTTAAGTCATAAGAAGAGAGAAAGGCTGATTCTGGGAGAGAGTTCCAGAGCTCAGCTGTTGAATAGAAGAAAGACTGAGAGTAACGTTTCACTCTTGGGTTGGAGAGTTGCACAGAGTAGGGGTGGGAGTGTGTTGCAAGACAGGTACCACATGCCCTACGTAAAGGGGGTGGTATACTCTGGGAAAGCTCTGAGGAACACTGATTATTATAGTAGCGATAGAGATGCAACATTGCAGCGGAGAGAGAGAGATTGCAGAGAATTGGTGAGTGGACGGGGGTTAATGATACGAAAGGCCTTCCTTTCAGCATTGTCTAGGAGAGCGGTATGAGAGGAACCTCCCCACTCATGTAAACACTACTCAATACAAGGACGCACTATGCCCCTGTACAGAGCAAGAAGCTGTGCAGGGGTAAAGAACCCCCTAAGGCGGTTGAGCACACCCAGCTTCTGGGAGGCTGCCTTAGCAAGACTGGTAATATGGTCCTTCCAACTGAGAGCAGAAGAAAAAGAGACACCAAGAATATTGAGAGAAGATGAAGGATTGATTTTTGTATTGTTGAAGAATAAGGGATAGTCCGCTGGGAGTTCCTGACGGGTAGATAGATGGATAAATTGGGTTTTGGAAGCATTAAAGGTAACAAGGTTTTCTTTGCCCCAATTGGAGATAGTAGTTAGATCAGAATTTAAGTGTTCTATGGCTTCATTCCGTTGGAGGAATTGCTGGCTTGGGCGTTCTGAAAAACTAATGGAGTAGTGTAAGGTTGAGTCGTCTGCGTATGAATGGAAGGGAATTGAGGTACAGTTGAGAAGATAATTTATAAAATTAAAATGTAAAACTTGCAAACTAAACAAACCAAAATTGGGACAAGGACAATATCAAGTCAAATTAAATTATCAAAATCGCTATGTGGAAACAACGCTTACTAAAATGAAAATTATTAAATAAAAGAACACAATCCACCACATAGGGTGTACATTACTACATGAGCAAGTTAATCTGTTTCCCAAGCAAACTAATCGCACATATAACAACGCACTATCGTCACGTTAAAGGAAGTAGTCAAGTTTGGGAAGTCCGGGACGTTCTGGCAAATTTTACTAAACTCTGCATGAATAAAGAAACTACATGTTAAATGTCAAAATATTATTTAAAATCAAATTTGCAACATGACAAGACATTAACAATAGTAAAAAATACAAATATTGATAAGATATCTATACTATTACAAAATAATATATAAAATACAGTACAGCACTCACTAACGATAGTGCTATCGGGTAGGTACCTGTAAGCATAAATTAGAAAGAGAATGGGAGATAGGACTTGTACTGCAATATGAGATAGGACATGTACTGCAATAGGAGATAGGACTTGTACTGCAATAGGAGATAGGACTTGTACTGCAATAGGATATAGGACTTGTACTGCAATAGGAGATAGGACTTTGTACTGCAATAGGAGATAGGACTTGTACTGCAATAGGAGATAGGACTTGTACTGCAATAGGAGATAGGACTTGTACTGCAATAGGAGATAGGACTTGTACTGCAATATGTTTTATATGTGGATGAGGGGGACAAAAGGCAAAACTGTCTTTGATGAGTTCCTCCCCCAGAATTGAACACAGAGACAGAGCCAAAATCAAGGCATGTTCGAGCAAAAATGTCTGACACACGGAGTTTCAGTCATTTCAGTCACACAGCAATTTCAGTCATAGGATGAGGGAAAGAAGGATTCAGGGAGATAGTGCCAGAGCTCAGCTGTAGAATAGAAGAAAGATTGGGAGTATGTCCCTTTCTCACTCATCTTGATTCTCTCTCTCTCTCTCTCTCTCTCTCTCTCTCTCTCTCTCTCTCTCTCTCTCTCTCTCTCTCTCTTTGAATTAAGTATTGATTACCTATCTTGGATCGCAAGTTCTGTGTGCTCGGTGAATATATATAAATCAATCTCACTATAAATCTGTCTGCATCATGATGAGTAGATAGAGAGGTTGGATATTATTTTGTCTGTCTCTGTCCCTTGGTATATCGCTTTGTCCCTTGCTTTCTTTATCTCTCTCTCTCTAAATCGATCTCATGTACTGCCTCTCTCTGTCATATTCGCTGCCTCTTGTATGGTATTTGAAGCTGGAGTGAGTGTAAGGCGAGTTGTTAGATCCCCTCTGCCAACTTGGAACACATATTAATTATCTTGCTTGCTTTCTTGGTCTTTCTATCTACAGGTTGATCTCCTTAGCTTTCTCTTGGTTTGTCTCTTGCCTCTCTTTGCTTTACTGTCTGTAACTCACTCTCAACTATATGCTTCATGGAGCTGGTGCGTTCTTGCTAGTTACATTTTGTGTACCAAGGGCATCAAGTTAGCCTCGTTCACAAAACACATCCATCCATGTATATAATCAATGCAAATTAAATACATACACCTATTGACCCCCTACATTCATGAACAATTTGTGACTCAGCGCAGGTGACAAAATACTGGTGTATCTTTGCGAGAGGAAGTAAAACTTATTCACTGCCATGCTCCACTATCACTTCCCAACCTTTACCACCTTATGGTGGGGTCACACATTAACGTATATTGCTCCCGTCAGCTCCCGTCTTTTGTAAACGAAGGTATATTGGTAGTTGGCAACCAATTACGTAAAACGTAAGGGCATAATATGCAAAACGTAAATGAAATTGCGGCCAGTCGGGGGGGTACTCACGCATGGCGAGAGTAGAAACGAGTAGCCCATGTGGGTCGGGAATGTTGTGGGTGCGGCCGAGGCCACGCGGTTGTTGATTCGAGTGGAATCAAATACGTGGCTCGCCCTTACGTATGTCAAAAGACGGGAAAGCTTACGACCGACCGGGCCACCACGGCCGTCTGACGGGAACAGCCCCGTCAGACGTAGCAGCTCGCCCGTCAGACGTAGCCGCTCGCCCGTCAGACGTGAGCTGCTCCCGTCCATCGTGGAAAGTTCCAGTCAAACGTGGAAGTTTACGTTCGTTTGGCAACACCGCCGCACTGCGTGTTGCCGGGAAGACGCGGCAACGTCGTACGGGGGGGTATATAGGGACAACGGGAGGTACTGCCGTCATACCTCTCACCACACCACGATGACCACCACCATCCCTGCTACTCTGCCACCCTGCCTACCACCCTGCCACCCTCTGCTGCCACCCTCTGCACGCTGCCCTGCCCTGCCCTGTCACCATGGCTACCAAGGCTACCAAGAGAAGCGTGAAGAAGACGTCTGCAACCTCACCGCCTGTCCCCTTGACGCCTGCAACCTCATCACCGCCTGTCCCCTTGACGCCTGCAACCTTGCCTGTCCCCTCGAACTCTGCAACCTTCTTCTTCTCTTGTTCCTCTTGATGGATGGACTTTGCTATTGCAAGTAGTTTTAAGACTTCTATCTAGGCAAGGATGCATTGTATGAGCCGCGTGTTATGCCTAATCTCCAGTTTGATTAAGGAGTTCACAAATTTGAACTCCTCAAGGATGAATTCCGTGATGTTGTTGATGGTGCAGAGGAATGAGTGGGAATGGGAAAGGTGTGGCCAGTCCTGCCCTTTTGTACTTCCCAGATTGCAACCCCGACAGACGTGGTTGACAAAGACTGTCTTTGTCTGTGTTTGGTCAGACGGGGTGTGCCTACGATTGGCCGGAACAGGTCCAGGTACGACCCAACAAATCCCAAGATGTGCGGCCTCAGCTACGCCGGTCTTGTGGGGGCGTGGCATGGGCGTGGCCTGTGTTCCCGCAAATCGGGCAGCCCATGCGGTCGAACGGGGCTATGCTTACGCACGTCGCAAACACGTACGTAGTTCAATACGACTCCATTACGTCTGATGCAACACTGGCCCCGTTACGGTACGTCTGTCGGGAAGTGCAATAGTCGTGGTAAGAACGGGCGTTCACAGCAGGAACTACTCGTGTCTTTACATAAATTGGCGATTACGCCGGACAGGAGCTGACGGGAGCAATATACGTGAATGTGTGACCCCACCATTAAGGCCAGGATCTAGTGGCCTGGTGGTAGCTCCAAGGACGATCATAACATCAAAGGACCGGGATTAGACCCATTATCTTCCTCAGCTACTCTCGGGGGTATTCCAGACGACACCATTATCCAACATAAGAGGAGCGGAGGGGGTCGTGTTCCAGTGGATGCAATGTGGGTGTCTATATTGATTGCCATTATAGTTTCTGGTAGCTTGTGAAGGGGAGTATTAAGTAGGTTAATATAGCTACAACCAAAATGGTCAAGCAGTCTAGGTTTGGTTACGTCAGGATAAGTTTGGTCAGGTCAGGTTATATTATATTAGGAGTGTTGTTGTTTTGATATGAGGTCCTGGAGACGACCCCATTATCAGCGTATAAGAGAGGCGGAGAGAGGCTGTATTACGGTGCCGGTAATTGGGTGTTGATATATTTCATTGACATAAAAATATAAAGTATTTTGTGAAGGGAAGTGAGTTAAAACGACCACAACAAAAGCAGCCACAGTCTTAGGCCTAAGCAGTCTATTTTTTTTAGCTTTAGTTTGGTCTTGCTAGATTAGGTTAGGTTAGGAGTGGTTAGGTTTATGTCATTTTAGGTTAGGAGTATTGTTGGTTTGATTTGAGATCCCAGAAACACCATTATCACAGCATATGAGGAGCGGAGTGAGGCTCGTGTTGTGTGCTAGGAATTAAATGTCTATAATTAGTTTTTGAACGGAAGGCCTCACTCATAAACCACCACAACCAAATCGGCTACAATTAGAATGGACATAACCAATACGTTCAAAATACTAAGTTGAATAGTATTATAATCGTTTAAAGCCATTTTGCTATAAGCTGACGGGAAATATACTTGTTATAATATTAATTATTAAGCTATTACAACGTTTGTATAGTCAACTATGTTGCTAATTACGAAAAACTAGCAATAATATGATGCACAAACATAGTAGTTTCATTGTTTTAATCAGTTATCCTGAAATGAGCTGCTAAGGAAGTAATATTTCCACTAAAGTAAATAAAAATAATCAAGTATAGGTTAGGTTGTTTAGGTCATGTTAGGTTAGATGAAGATAGGTGCTATCCATTCATATGCAGACAACTCTACCTTATACTATTCAACTACTTTCCCAGAACGCCCCAGCAAGCAATCCCTTAAAAGCAAACGTAATGAAGCCATAGAACACTTATCTTCTGATCTAACTACCATCTCCAATTTGGGAAGAGAAAACCTTGTTACCTGCTTCCCAAACCCAATTTCTCCACCTATTTACGCGTCCGGAACTCCCAGAGGACTATCCCTATTCTTAAAAAAACAAAATAAATCAGCCCTTCAGCTTCTCTCAATATTCTTGGTGTCTCTTTTGCTTCTGCTCTCTGTTGGAAGGACCATATTACCAGTCTTGCTATGGCGGCCTCCCAGAAGCTGGGTGTGCTCAACCGCCTCAAGGGGTTCTTTACCCCTGCTCAGCTTCTTGCTCTGTACAGGGGCACAGTGCGTTCTTGTATTGAGTATTGTTCACATGTGTGATACTCTCACACAGCACTTCTAGACAAAGTAGAAAGGAATGTCTTTCGTATCATTAACTCCCGTCCACTCACCGACTCTCTGCAATCTCTCTGTCTTCACCGCAATGTTGCATCTCTCTCGCTATTCTATCGCTACTACAATAATCAGTGTTCCTCAGAGCTATCTCAGTGCGTATACCACCTCCTATACGTAGGGTACGTAGTACCCGTCTTGCAACACAATCCCACCCCTACTATGTACAACTTTCCAACTCAAGAGTGCAACGTTACTCCCAATCATACTTCAATTCAACTGTTGAGCTCTGGAACTCTCTCCCTGAATCCATCTTTCCCTTATCCTATGACTTAAATTGTTTCAAACTCCGTGTGTCCAGACATTTTGGCTCGAACGTGCCTTGATTTTGACCCTGTCACTCTATTAACTCTGGGTGAGGCACTCGTCACAGGCAGCTTTGCCTTTTGTCTCCCTCATCCACTTAGAAAAAAACAAAAAACAAAAAAAAACAGTTCATCTCCATCATTCATTAATTTATTGTTCAATTTGGCCGATCAGTCAAATTGTTGGAATTTGGCCTGACGATCAAGTTGGCCAGTAATATGCTGGTATCCACGGAATGTAATCACCAAATTACAATAATTTCCGGTCATGCATTTGGAAGATAACTGTTTGTTAAATAGTGGAGGCTAAGTTTCTATATCCTCAGGTCGGGACATTCAACTATCACAATGAGTTCCATAAAATTAATTAAAAATAACTTCCTCTGGTCATGGGACTGGGGTTCTCCAAAAGGGGCTCCAGTTCTGACGCCATTCCTGGCTTACAGTGTGCTGGCTTAATAATCCAGAAGGGTTGATAGCCTCTGGAGTGTTATGTTAACTAAATAAATCATTCCTGTGGTTATTTTCGAAGGGCCCATGATGTGGGTTATGGGTGGAGGGAGAGGATGTTGGCCAGCAGTGAATTGTTTTTATTCTGATAGCAAACGAAGGTACTGAGCAAGTGTCCTCTATATCCATCGAAGACTGAGCTGTGAACTCGTGTTGAGCGTCCTTGGTATTATTTCGATGGAAACGCGTAGACCCATCCCAGTTGTGTTGGACAATGTGGATTATATCAGAATGTTTAGCCTTAATTAAAACTTCAATTAGAGTTGAAAAGGGTGTGTACATACTGTACAATACCTGTTTTGCCTGGACCAACCTTCCTTTAGAAGTTGTAAATAGATCTTCTGTAGAGTATTTCCAAAAGAGTATCAGTACATTGAATTTTGCACACTCTGCAATGAGTGTACTTAATTGCACACTCTCACTCTTTCTATCTATAGTATCTACCTACAATTGACCTCAAGGTCTCTGGGATATTAACTATTCCTTTTAGCTCATTATTTGTTATGTGTGAAAATCCTTTTCTCAAAAAGACAAAACAGCCAGCAACAATCACATGATATCTCCAAACTTGAACTGGATAAAATATAATTGGCATGACTGTTTTGTAGGGGCTAGCCAAATCCAAGACATCATTAGCAAGAGACACACAGAGTTATAAAGGTAAAGGACGTCACATAACAAAGGAAGGAGAGAGAGCGGTACGTTTGATCACCTGGCTTTTAAGGGAACTAGCGAGGGGTGGAAGGAAGGGAAGGTAGGAGAGAGAGTGGTACCTTTGATCACCTGGCTGTTAAGGGGGGTGACCTGTTTTTGTTCTGTCCTTTTCTATCTTTCTCTGGCTTGTATCCATTTGGCACCATTCAGCTTATTGTTTTAAGACGTATATTCCCATCCTGGTGTCAATTCTTTACTGGTGAGCGGGAGCGAGCCAGCATATTTTTAAATTGTGTTTGACAGCAGGCTAAATTTGTACATTTTACGATAGAAAAAATTCTCCGGCAAAGCCGGATTGTTTCATATAATGCTGGCTCGCTATCGCTCGCCAGGAAGAAATCGACACCTAGATGGGGATAAACGTCTTAAAATAGTTGGCTGAATGGGGCCGAATGGATACAAGCCAGAGAAAGAGAGAAAAGGACAGAAATAACAAAAAGCAGGTCACCCCCCTTAAGGGAACTAGCGAGGGGTGGAGAGAGAAAGAGAAGCGTTCCTGTCACCATCATTCAATTACAATTTTCACATGCGCAGTTTTCTTTTAGCTTGTAGGGAGAATGGCTGAATATATTGGACCAAAACTTTTAATATTTTGCACTGTATATAATTATGTGTATGTGCGTGTGTGTGTGTGTTTTTTTTTACAAATATTAAAATGTATCCCTTAGTGGGAGTAAATTCTGGTAGTGGGTTTCCCAGTCCCAACCACCAGCGGCTATCTGCGCCACAAAAGGGATGGGCAATGGGGTCGCTAAATTCCTCAGCCAAATGTTTCTGATGTCTACTGATTACAGTTAGGCTAACCTACTTTGCAATTCACTGCTCCATTGTATGCATTTTAATATATTTTTTTTTTAATTTATGGCTTTATTTTATGCATTCCATCTGCTCTCTCTCTCCATCCAGGTCTGCACAAAGAGTCAGCATCAGGGTCCGGAACGCCTCGGAAGTGGAGTGTTCGGAGTATATTAAAACTTCGGCCGAGCCCTGAGGATGACGGCCAAGAGTACTCCTGCCGCGCCCTCCACCCGGCCCTCCACTCCTCACCCACCACCCTTGTCGCCTCCCTCACACTCGCTGTATTACGTGAGTTTTGTATGATTTTAGTACTTTTATATACCCCCTAGAATATGATAGACTTTTCCTGAGCTTCTTAAAATCCCTTAGTTATGCAGAATACACAGAAATAAGGTATAAATAGATCAAATACCAACAAAAATAATTCCAAAAAAGTAAGGGTAAAGCGAGCCATCCCTGAAGAAGACGGCTGAGAGTAGCTCTCCAACCGGCCCTTGACTCCTCCTTCACCACTCTAGTCACCTCCCTTCAGGTGGTGTCAAACAAGTAATTTCTTTGGCAATTTTTTATGAGCAAGTATGAGGCTCTTTCACATTGGAATTAGAAACTAGATCGAAAGTAAAATTATGTTAGATAGTTTTGTTCTTGTGGAACATATATTTTTAAGCTGTCATATTTAGTTATTTTTTCCCCATTAATTATCCATTTTATTTGTTATATATTGTTGTATAATAAAAATACCAAACTTTGTATCATATAGAACGGACAGACCAAAACAAAAGAAAAAAGGCGGTGTCATCACCTACTGTACGTGGATGGCCACTTTGCAGCTAAGACACAAGTTCTCCACTCAGAATCAAACTTGTACACAGAATCCCTGGTACTATACATTAAAGACCTTGATTGGGTATATATAAATATATACAGGCCACCAGCGTGCCCAACAAATAAATTTAATGACCAACTAACAAAGATTAGAGAAGTATTTAACTCACTACCACCACCCATGCCTACCATTATGCTCACTGGTGATCTAAACTAGGAGCAGGGTACATGCGGACTCAGGCAGAAGCTGTCCTGAACTTTGCGGAGGATTTCTGTTTACATCAAGCCATCAACACTCCCACAAGAGGTGACAACATACTGGACATTGTGATGACAAACAATGATGACCTTTTCCATAATATTACTGTAAACAAAACTAATCTCTCAGATCATAACATCATAACCCTGACGACCAGCTTACCTACAAATATGCAAACTAGAATTCCCAGTACAGCACAACAAGCACCAAATTTCAGCCGAATGAACTTTCACAGTGAGTCAGTCTGCTGGGAAAGTTTAAAGAGAGACCTCGGTGAAGTAAACTGGGATTCACTCATGAAAGACTGCGATCCTGAGGCCCAATACGACATACTGATGACTAAATGCTTGGAAATATCATAGAAATATGTACCGTTGAGGAGATCGTCTAATAAGACCTCTCCTTATAAGGGTAACATACCAAGGGACCGAAAAGTTCTGATGCGAAAGAGAACAAAACTAAGAAAAAAACTCAAGAACACCAACCACATTGAAATACGGACGCAAACCGAAAACAAAATTACCATCATAGAAGAAAAACTTAAAAGGTCAGTTTAATTAGAAGATGACCGGAAATAAATACAAGACGTGGCATGCATTAAAACCAATCCTAAATACTTTTACAAGTATGCCTCAAACAAGTCAGTAGTGAGAGCGAGTATTGGCCCACTGACTGACTTAGACGGCCGAACCATAAACGAACCTCAAGAGATTGTTGAAGAACTACTGCTCCAGTACAAAAGTGTCTTCAGCAACCCTGTGAAAGACAAAATAATCAACTCACCTATGGACTTTTTTCATCACGGTGCTGACTGCACATCAAAACTGACAGATATAACTTTAAGCAGAGACATCATAGAAGGAGCAATTAAAGAGATGGCTACTAACTCGGCAGCTGGTCCCGACCACTTCCCTGCTGTGCTCCTTAAACGTTGTGCTAAAGAGCTGAGCGTTCCTTTGCTCTTTCTTTATAGAACTTCATTAGAATCTGGTATAATACCAAAGAAATTAAAAAGTGCCAACATCACACCAATCCACAAGGGAGGGTCGAAGACAGAGGCAAAATATTATTGACCAGTTGCCTTAACCTCCCACATTATTAAAGTCTTGGAGAGAATAATGGTTAAGAACATGGCTCAATATCTCGAACATAACAACAAAATTAACCAAGACCAACATGGTTATCGCACTGGGCATTCATGCCTCTCCCAACTGCTTGCCCACTATGAAACAATTTTAGAAAAGCTGGAATATAACAAAAATGTTGATGTGGTCTATCTTGATTTCGCAAAAGCCTTTGACAAGGTAGACCACGGCATTTTGTTACACAAGATAAGACAAATGGGCATTACTGGAAAGCTCGGGATGTGGCTGCACTCGTTTCTTACTGACAGGGAGCAGTGTGTAGCGGCTAGCGGTGCAGTGTCTCGGCCGTCGGTGGTCAACAGTGGGGTGCCACAGGGATCGGCCCTTGGACCTCTGCTATTTCTGATCCACATATCCGACATAAACAGACACGTCTTACACTCGTCTGTAGCTTCTTTTGCCGATGACACCAGGGTACTGAAGGAAGTTTCTTCAGTATCGGATGCCGAAAAATTACAAACTGATCTGGCATCACTTTACTCGTGGGCAGAGCATAACATGTCCTTCAACGACAACAAATTTGAGCATATACATTACAGTTCAGAGGGAATCAATTACAATGCACACACGTTTGCAGCACCGGACGGTTCACATATAGACACCAAGGAGTATATAAGAGACCTAGGAATTACCCTCAGTTGTGACGGAAACTTTACCCAACATATACAAAATGTGGTAAAGAAGGCACGAAGCCAGGCTGGCTGGATCCTTCGCACTTTCCGGACACGTGAAAGGCTTCCTATGCTGACGTTATACAAGTCACTCGTGATACCATTGCTAGAGTATTGTTGTCAACTGTGGAGTCCGTGGCGAGCAGGAGAGAAGCAGTCACTTGAAACAGTACAACGATCTTTCACCGATAGAATATCTGACGTCCGACATTTAGACTCCTGGGCAAGGTTACGTGAACTCGACCTTTACTCACTAGAAAGGCGTAGAGAAAGGTACGCTATATTATACATCTACAAAATAATGACCGAAAAATCTCTAAATAACTTGAATATACGGTTTAGCATCCACCAACGACGGGGTCGGCTCTGCCATATTGAAAGGATATACCCCAGAGCAAGTACAAGAATCAAGACGCTCAAAGAAAACTCTTTTGCTATAAGAGGGCCACTCCTTTTCAATGCAGTGCCCAGACACCTGCGTGACTCAACGGAACATAACCTTGAACGTTTCAAGAACCAACTAGATAAATTCCTACAGATAATACCCGATCAACCCAAGCTGCCACATTACCACCTCTGCGCTGCCAGCAACAGCATCATAGACCAGATGGCGAAGAGACGAGCAGACGGGTTGTACTAGTGGCGGCGCATCAGCGTGGCCACGGGCAGCAACTACTGCCTGAAACTACTCACCACAGGAACCACAGGAACCACAGGTGTGTGTGTGTGTGTGTGTGTGGATTGGTGGGGAGGGTGGGGGGGAGGGAGAAGTACAATAAAATGAGATAATTTGGCGTATCATCCCAGGACGTGGTCTGGTTGTAATTGCACTAATTAAGCAAGCAGTTACTGTAGTTCTGAAAACCACGAACAGAACGGCCCCATGCACATCTGTCCCCAGTCAGTCGACGCCCCTTCTCCCAACCAGCACCGCCTTCGTTCATATACTTCTTCACCCCATCCTTCCACCTCTCTCTCGGTATACCTTTCCCTCTCTGTCCTTCCGCCTCGCTCTCGTACACCCTCTTAGCCATTCTCTTGCTTCCCATTCGTTCCATATGGCTGAACCATCTCAAGGTGTTCCTTATCCTATCCAACTCTAGATCTTCCCAAGCTTTCTGGCATCTAGCCAAAAACCTCTCCAACAATTTGTCTTCCTCGTCTTTCCCTCTCCTTTTCCACACTGATGGCACAACCATCACATCTTCCTCTGACAAAGCTGAACTCTCCGCTCAAACTTTTGCTACAAACTCCACCTTGGATGATTCCAGTGCTATTGCTCCCTCTCCTCCCCCCTCTCTCCTACTTATGCCTAATATCCTTATAAAGATGTATTTTCTACCGCCACTGTGCTTAATACTAAGGCGGCGTACGATCCGGATGGTGTTCCTTCTGTTGTACTCAAAAACTGTGCTTCCGTGCTGACTCCCTGCCTAGGCAATCTCTTTCGTCTCTGTCTTTACTCTAACGTCTTCCCTTCTTGCTGGAAGTTTGCTCTCATTCAACTGTCCCAAAGAAGGGTGACCGCTCTCAATCCTCCAAATATCGTCCAATTGCTCTTATCTCTTGTATCTCTAAAGTTTCTGAAAATATTCTTGCTTCCAAATTTCGTAAGCATTTCTCTTCTCAAAATCTACTCTCAGATCGCCAGTATGGCTTCCTTAAAGATCGCTCTACTGGTGATCTTCTTTCATATCTTACTAACTCTTGGTCATCCTCCTATCGGGACTTCGGTGAGACCTTTTCTATTGCACTGGACGTGTCGAAGGCCTTCGATAGAGTCTGGCATAAATCTTTAATTTTTAAACTACCCTCATTCGGTTTCTGTCCCTCCATCTGTGCCTTTGTCTCCAAATTCCTTTCCGACCGTTCCATAGCTGCGGTTGTGGATGGCCATCACTCACTTCCTCATCCTATCATCTCCGGAGTTCCTGAGGGCTCTGTCCTATCTCCCATTCTCTTTCTAATTTTCATAAATGATCTTTTCAACTGTACCTCCAGTCCCATCCATTCATACGCAGACACGACTCTACCTTACACTACTCAATTAGTTGTCCTGAATGCCCCACCCAGCAATCCCTCAAAGACAAACGTAATGAAGCCATGCAACACTTATCTTCTAATCTAACTACTATTTCAAATTGATGCAGAAAAAACCTCGTTGCCTTTAATGCTTCCAAAACCCTATTTCTTCATCTTACTACCCGTTCAGAACTCCCAGACGACTATCCCTTACAATTCAACAATACAACAATAAATCCTTCATCTTCTCTCAATATTCTCGGTGTCTCGTTTTCTTCTGCTCTCACTTGGAAGGACCATATTACCAGTATTGCTAAAGCAGCTTCTCAGAAGCTGGGTGTGCTCAACCGCCTCAAGGGATTCTTTACCCCAGCACAGCTTCTTGCTCTGTACAGGGGCGCAGTGCATCCTTGTATTTAGTATTGTTCACATGTGTGGTGAGGATCCTCTCACACATCACTCCTAAACAAAGTAGAAAGGAAAATCTTTTGTATCATCGACTCCCGCCCACTCACCAACTCTCTGTAATCTCTCTCTCTTCGCCGCAATGTTGCATCTCTCTCTCGCTATTCTATCGCTACTATAATAGTCAATGTTCCTCAGAGCTTTCCCAGTATATATACCACCTCCTCTACGTAGGACACATAGTACCCATCTTGCCACACAATTCCACCCCTACTCTGTGCAACTCTCCAACCCAAGAGTGAAACAGTATTCTCAGACTTTCTTCTATTCAACTGCTGAGCTCTGGAACTCTCTCCCAGAATCAGTCTTTCTCTCTTCTTATGGCTTAAATTGCTTCAAGCTACTTGTGTCCAGGCATTTTGACTCGAACGTCCCTGGATTTTGGCCCTGTCACTCTTTCAACTCCTGGGGAAGCACTCGATACAGCCAGTTCTGCCTTTTGTCTCCCTCACTCATATACTGTATATACAGTATATACACAAACAAAAACAAAATGTTACTTGGATATTGATTTTGTTTTTTCTTTTATGTTTTTGCGCCGGACGCCGTATTTCCCGTGAAGGGGTGGCTATGAACAAGGTTAAGGCCTTTGATATTGATATTGATATGGTATTGATAAATACGCTCAATGTAATGAAAAAAAAGATCCCAAGGTTAAGGCCTTTGATATTGATATTGATATTGATTTGGTATTGATAAATACGCTCAATGTAATGAAAAAATACGCTCAATGTAACTCTTTTTTTTTTTTTTTCATTACAAGGTTAAGGCCTTTGATATTGATATTGATATTGATATTGATTTGGTATTGATAAATACGCTCAATTGAGCGTATTTATCAATACCAAATCAATATCAATACCAAAGGCCTTAACCTTGGGATCTGTCATTACATTGAGCGTATTTATCAATACCAAATCACGAATTGCTAGGTCAAGTTGCCCGAGCTTGACATCTACCAATAACATTTTGACAGAGCGGGTTTGACCTCCCGACCCTTTGATCAGCAGCTGACGCTTTACTGACTATGTCCTGGCTCGTAATAATAATATTAATAATAATAATAATAATAATACTAATAAAACAAGATGGTCATCGGATTGCAAGTGCTTATTATATATTTTATTAGTATTATTTTCAGTAGTAGTAGTAATAGTAGTAGCATTAGTAATATTTGATTTACAATATTTTAGGGCAGGCTAGGATGAAAGTAACGGGATCATAAGTAGAAACAAATACAAAGTTAATAATAGTAATACCGTACATAATGAAATGTATAGCTGGCCATATGAAACTGAGACAAAGGTGTAATGATGGTACTGAAGCCACCAATAGGAGTGTTCAATCTTGTATACAGAATCTTGTATACAGAAGGTGCTGATTGGTTGTTGATTGATGCGTGTTGATAAAGTTGAGATATCTTCATTATTCCATATTATTATACTATTGAAATTCTAGAATGTTAAGCAATTTTAATGACAATGTGATAATCTAAAGTTATATACGAACCCTTAGAGCTAAAATATATCACATATAACACATTAATAACATAGATATTATAAAGTGAACACAAGCGAAATAAAAATGGATAAAGTACCAAGTGAGCAAGATTTGTAAACTAACTGAGTCTCGGCTTACATCTCACCTGCCTTAGCCAATCACAAGCCTCTGCATTTTTAACATATGCCGTGGCTTCCTAACACCAGGGTAAGTTACTACGGTGGTGGTAAGTTAGGATATCAGCCCCTGATTGGCTGATAGGCTCGAGAACTCAGCCGTTTCAGCAGGCAGTCTCCTCTTTTGCTTAATGTTTTTTCTCATATTTTTTTAATTTTGTCTGTGTTCACTTTATAATATTTACGCTAATAGTGTATCTTATGTGACATAATCTCTCTAGAACATGACTCAATTGTTGAACATGCTCGTAATTGAAGTATTTAAAAAGTAGATATGAAATAATGAAGATATCTTGATTTACTAATCATACTCCTATCCATTAGCCAATCAACAGCCTCTATAAAAAATTAGCTGCTTCTCAATCTCGGCAGTCCTGTTCAGAGAAAAATACGTAACTGAAAAGAAATTTCAATTTAATCATAAAAGCGTTTTTTAATTTAGATACACTATTATAAATATACCTTTAACATAAAAAAGAAAGTAAATTATATACTATTTATTTTTTGCAACCAGTATTTACCTTTCGTAATGGATTTATTACACAACAAAATGTTTCCTGCTCTTATTTTATATATACAATAAAGTAGTGAGCTAAAATATATGAGATTATTATAATATATATGAAGTATTTATAAGATTAAAACCGCTTGTCATAAGACTCTATTAACTTCAGGAAAAATCGACAAATAATTTAGAAACTGACACCCTTCTTAGTCTTGTTCACATTATATTACGATAATTGGCGAATCTGGTGACATCTGGCAAGCTTGTCTACAGATTGAACGCTCCTATTACTTTAGCCCTGAAGCAGCCTCATTATTTACCTAAGTATCTGTCACTCCGGGAAACCTACTCTAACTCTCTCTGTATTTTACATTTTCCCAACAATAAGAAATATCCCATGCGTAACCATTTAGGAAGGGAAGAGGACGTGTAGATCAGATTTTTGCCCTGAAATGTGTTATGGAGAAATATCTGGATTTGGAGAAGGTCTATGACAGAGTTGATAGAGAAGGTATGTGGAAAGTACTGAGAATATACGGAGTAGATGGCAAGTTGCTGAAAGCAGTGAAGAGCATGTATGAGGGTGCAAAGGCATCAATATGGGTGGAGAATGAACAGAGCGAGTTAATTGATCTGAATGTTGTGTCCAGAGTGTGAAGTAAGAGTGTCGCCCCACTTGGTCACTGGTAAATTTAAGTCGCCAAAAATTATAGTATCGTGTATGCTACTTATTTCTGCAATTTCCTCATAAATATATTGGTCGGTTTGCAGTGATTGGGATGGGGACCTGTATATTAATGCTAGGATTATTTTTGTTCCTTTATTGTTTTTATTAGCACGTAAGATGAATCAGTATTTACTATTTGAGGCTTTGACAAGATAATTTGGTTAAGACTTTCATTGATGAAAAATATAACGCCGCCTTCATTTTAATTTACTCAAACATTACATAGCTGGTAGGTGAAAACTCTGCTAAAAAGTCTCTGTCTTCCGTATTTAGCCATGATTCTGTTATGCCAATTACATCAACATTTTCTGTAAACACAATCTCCTCTAGTTCTGAAAATGTATTACATATACTTCGAGCGTTCACATAGAAGACCTTTAGAGATATGGTTCTTATTATCATTTGATGCTCGCCACATGTATTTGATGATTTTGCTTGTCTTGGGTTTGTATTTCTTCTGAGATTTAAGTTGTCCTCACATTCTGAAGACTGTTGGCCCCATTTTTTAAATGAAGGTTCCTTACAGCATCATTCATCAGATGGCCAGCTCCTACCGGGTTTAGGTGGACACCGTCTCTTGAGAACAAATGTTGATCGTGGTAGAAATTATCCCAAGTTTTGATGAAGCCCATGTTCTCTTCCCTGCAGATGTTTGCGAGTTGACGATTTATATTCATGGCTATGGACCAGAAGAGATTCTTTGCGTTAATCCGAGAATTATGCCTGAGATGATGATCCTACTAGATTTTTCCTGGTACGTCTTGATAAGCTGCTTGTATTTGTTCAAGAGTTCTTCTGATCGTGATCCTGGATGACCAGGCGCAGAACTCCTTGAGCTGGCCGCATACCATGGCCGTACCCACAAGCCGTACTTCCTCCATTTGTTCTTCTTCATCGGTAGCGAGAATTTGAAAACGGTTTTGACACATTGTTATAGAGATGATCTTTTTCGTAGCAGTACCTGGGCGTACACTATTTCTTGCGAGCTGAAAATTATCTTCATCTGGAATGAGGGTTGGGGTATTGTCAGAGGTCTGGGTGTTGGTTGAGGTCTGAGGTGGCGCTACATCCGACCTTGACAATTCTGAGTCTCTGTGTCTTGTTGCTGGCATGGAGGCTTCATTTCCGACGTTTGCGCTCAGCAACTCTTCAAGGGTATTAACTCTGCGAGTTAACACATCAATTAATTGAAGAGCCTTTCCTAGCTTCACCTCTTGTTCAGCCCGCTGGAGACAGAACCTGCAGTTCGTCGCACTCTAGTTATCAAAGATTGTTGTACCGAAGCGTCCGTTGCACGACCCGCAGTCAGGTAGATTGAGCATCTTGCTGTGGACTTTGCAGTGACGGTCAAGGCAAAACAAACATTTTGGAGTGTTTGGAAATAAGCTACCAGGGGTACTAGCCCAGTCAAAAACAATGATTCTGGAAGAAAAGAAAGCAAAAATAGGCTACCAGGGGTACTAGCCTAGTCAAAGACAAAAATATGGAATGCGTGGCAAAAGTACACCAGGGGATAGCCTAGTCAAAAACAGAAAAAGATAATTCCGTAAACCGCAGAAATAGGATGCAAGGGTTCAGAATAGGCTACCGGGTGTGATATGCAGGAATTGGCCGACTGACGCAGCTAGGTCACAAAAAAAAAAAAAATATGTAATACGCAGAAATTGGGTGACCGGCGTAGCCTACTCACGAAAGCAAAATTGCTGGTGTTCAGAAACTTGGCCGACTGACGTAGCCTAGTCAGAAAAATTTAAAAATACCCAAACACAAATACACACAATAAATATCAAACTGGAA
This sequence comes from Paralithodes platypus, assembly GCA_032716605.1. Taxonomy (NCBI): domain Eukaryota; kingdom Metazoa; phylum Arthropoda; class Malacostraca; order Decapoda; family Lithodidae; genus Paralithodes; species Paralithodes platypus. The sequence continues at coordinate 42,518,912 of CM064529.1, forward strand.
TACGCAGAAAATGGCTGACTGACAAAGCCTAGTCACAAAAACAGAAATTCCGGAATACGAGGATAGCTTATTCACAGAAGAAAAAAAACAGGAATGCAGTACACACAAATAGGCTAATGTACATGCAACTACTTACAACAAATTGACTGACTATAGACTAGACTAGGTTTGGGTTAGGTTAAAAGCTTGGCAGGTTGGGTTAGCTAGGTTAGGCTAGGTTAGTTTTTACAAATACCACCCTTAACTTAAAGTAAAGTCAGTCTGAGGAGAAAGAGACAAGAATATATCTAGGGGAAAAAGATAAATAAATGCACTTATATTTGGTACAAAATTGGCTGGAATTTAATATGTATAACCCCCCAAAAAGTTTGTTTCCAAAATTACGTCGGCGGTTATCCCTGTAAACAGGTTAGTAAACAATGTTGTTTATCAGCAAATTAATTTGCAAAGCTTTATTTACATACAAGGCAGTTTAACACCCAAAAATCGGGGCCGTTGTAACATCAACTACCTGCCAAGCGGGCATATTTACGGAAAGCGAGCTTCATTCCATGCTCTTTTTCATGCATAAACAAGAGCCAGAGCGTAATACAATTATGTATCCGTGAAAGGGCGATAATAGAGCTTTCCAATGACATCTGAATCATCCTTGTATGACCACGGGTTATCATGTAGAGATCGCACAACCGGAGGTGAAATTACCCTAAATAAGGTAATTTCCTCAGTTTTTTCCTTATATCGCGAGGTCGTGTGTGTGTGTAGGGAGGCGGAGGTGGTCATAGAACCGGCCCAGTGGTGGTGCCGAGCAATCAGACCCCGCCTATCGTCCTCCTAACGCACATACTCTCTCTCGGAGCCCCTAATGTGCTCAGAATGCCGCCCGTCATATGATGGGTACCCCGGGACATTCCATTTATCTCTCGCCCGTCATATGACGATCACTGTTGGTTAAGGGTTAATAGATATTTAATAGATACTTACTACAGTAGGTAATGGGTAAAATTAGGTGCTGCAATTTTATATAAAAAAGTAAGTAAGCGTTTGTTTACAAAACAAAACAATAGATAGCTTTAGTGGTGCCCTGTCCAAGAAGGGGTCTTCTGATAAACACAAAGTGAATCAGTCAATATACAGCAAAATAACGTATAGTGCTACTTACTAAGCTACAGGATTGTTAAACGTGTTCTTAACCACCTTTCATGCACAAGAATGGAGAGGATGAGTATTTAATACTCAAATTATGATCGATTATCCTGGCGGCGTTGACGGAGCGTCTGCAGCGTCTAGCAGTAGTGTCAGGGAGGGACGGAGAGGGAGAGGTAGACCTAGTGAGAGGTGAAAGGATGGAGTGAAGAAGTATATGATCGAAAGCGGTGCTGGATGGGAGGAGGTGCGTCGACTGAATGGGGACAGAGGTGCATGGCTGTGTTTCGTTCCTAACCACCCCTTCGGGGATCACGGCGTCCGGCAATAGATAGATAGATTAACCGATTAATTTTCAATCAGGATTTTTGTTTTTATTATTATTATTCAGTTATAATTTTGTCCTAATTATAAGTGTTTGTATTTTATTTATATTCTTTCAATTGTTTGCTTGTTAAGTTTGCTCCCAAGACCTCAATTAAGCTTAAAAAACACTTCCAGGACCCCTCTTCGAGATTTAGTTTAAACAAAATTCAGTTGAACAATGTCCAGGCCAAAGGCCGGTTCCTCTTAAATTTCAGGCTTGCTTTCACTCGCCAAGATAAATCGACACCTAAACGCCACGAAAGGTTTTAAAATTGACGTAGAAATGGGGTGAAGGATCTTAAAATCGCCTAACTAATGGGGCAAACATCTTAAAATGTCAAAACTAATGCAGCTTCGCATGAGGGAGACAGGGTTCAGAAATAGTACCCTGAAGCTCGATCATTTTCCATTCACATGTAATTTTCCGCCCCAACAAAGCTTTTAACCTAACTAAACTATTCCACTGTAATGGTATGCCGATCGCGTAGCCCAGAATATTAAATTGCAGTCGGAGGGTATTGCAGAACCCATAATTGTATTGCTAATTTGGTGACATAATTTACACACACGCACATACAAACACAGCTTCCCAGAAGCTGGGTGTGCTAAACGGCCTCCTGGGGTTCTTTACCCCTGCACAGCTTCTAGCTCTGTACTGGGGTGCAGTGCGTCCATGTATTGAGTATTGTTCGCATGTGTGGGAAGGATTCTCTCACGCAGCACTTCTTGACAAAGTAGAACAGACTTTCGTCTCATTATATCATGTCCACTCATTGACTCTTTACTATCTCTCTCTTCGCCACAGTGTTGCATCTCTCGCACAGTGTTACCGCTATTACAATAATCAATGTTCCTCAGAGCTCTCTCAGTGTATATCACCTCCTCTACGCAGTGTACATAGCACCCGTCGTGCAACACAATCCCATTCCTACTCTGTGCAACTCTCCAATCCAAGAGTGAAACGATATTCTCAAACCTTCTTCTATTCAACAGCTGAGCTCTGGAACTCTCTCCCTGAATCCATCTTCCCCTCATCCAATGACTTAAATTGCTTCAAACTCCGTGTGTCCAGGCATTTTGGTTTGAACGTTCCTTGATTTTGGCCCTGTCACTCTTTCAACTGGGGAGGCACTTGTTACATGCAGTTCTGCCTTTTGTCTCCCTCATCCAAATAGAAAAAGAAAGAACACAAAACACACACACACAGGTAGCGCTAAAAGGGGTGTTCTACTAGAGCTTATAATCGTTAATTTATTGTTATTCAAAAAGTTACCACTAACACTTTTTGGATATATATTGTGTGTAGGTAGTTCTATAAGTCTACCTCTATATGTATTCATTGCAGAGCGCCTTGATTCCCGAAAGAGTGGCCACGAATGAATAGCCTCTATGCACCTATGTCCTCGGTCAACCGGCAGACAATCAACCTAATACATTTCAGTTTATAAATGGCCAGACCAGAATACCGAAGATAACTCCCCGATTTGCTATATGGTTGTTAGACACTCCACAGTTATTTAGAGAGACACATCAACTACTGTCTAGACCAGAATACCAAAGATAACTCCCCGACTTGCTATATGGTTGTTATACACTCCACAGTTATTTAGAGAGACACATCAACTACTGTCTAGACCAGAATACCAAAGATAACTCCCCGACTTGCTATATGGTTGTTAGACACTCCACAGTTATTTAGAGAGACACGTCAACTACTGTCTAGACCAGAATACCGAAGATAACTCCCCGACTTGCTATATGGTTGTTAGACACTCCACAGTTATTTAGAGAGACACACCAATAACTATCTACGCAGGATCATGGGGTACCATGCGATCAATGGTATTACATCATATTTAGCTACTATGAAACTGATTCCAGACTTATTGAGTGCAGTCATGAGCCATAATACCTGCACACTCATTGGAATCTTTGATTCTTCTAAAGCCAAGTTGTGAAGTCTCTGAGATATAGCAACACATTGGATTGTCTCCCTTAGGTTAGATACAGATGTAAATAGCTATGCAATTATTATGGCTCCTGACTGTACATAGTCTGTGAGCTCCAACTTGGACTATATGGGCACGTGGCCTGGTCTAACTAAAGTTGACTTTGCTTATGTTGAGGTTCAGATGGGTGACAACCCTGAGTGTAGGAGACCTTGGAGAAGAACATGTGATTTATGTTTGAATAAAGCCGAATATTTTTGATGAGAACTGCTTAGGGTGGACTGAGTCGTGATCTGGGCACTCGGGTGGAAATACCCCTGAGAGTGGAGTAGAAGGGTGAGTGCAACTACGTGCCATCTCGGCATAGGTCCCTATTTACTGATTAATTGATTGGTCTTTTAATGTGGCTTTTTATCACACTCTTAACACCTTACGAGCGGCCTAGGCGGTAATTTATATGTACCGCCCAGCGGGGTGTTTTTACCCTAAATAGGGTTGTTTACGTGATCATTTTCATGCCTAAATAAGACCCAGAGCGTAAAACAAGTATCTATCCCTGAAAGGGCATAAACAGAGCTTTCCAATGACACCCAACCATCCTTGTACGACCACTGGTTTTCTTGCAACGATCGCGCAACACAAGTGCAAAAACCATGTAATTAGGTACTTTCCCTACATAATTCCCTGTGTAGCGAGTGTGAGGGGGGATGGAAGGGTGGTTTTCACTTCAGTTGGCCCACCGCGGTGGTGGGCGGCGGTCATAGCCTTACTACGCTCCTCACACCGCTCAGCTCTCTCTCTCTGCAACATTACGTGCTGAAAATAGCACACGACATAAGTTGTGAAACGCCACTTAGTCCAAATTTATTTCACACGACATAAGTTGCGCGCCGCCAAAGAAGGGTTAATATTAAGAGACACTAGCTACAGGTATTTTTGTATTTGCATGATCCTTCCTTCACTCAACAAATAGGCTCTGGAACTCTTCCTCAATTAACCTTTCATTCATCCTATGACTTAGACTGAGTTAAGCTTCATGTGTCCAACGTTCATGACTTCAACGTCCCTTGAATTTGGCTCTGTCACTCTTTTGGCTTTGGGGAAGACACTCGTTCAGGTAACTCTGCATTGTTATCTCCTTCATACACATATGACAAAATATAGATATGTTAATTAAATGCAGCATCCTTCTGAAAGTGTTAACTCTGCACCCGCTACCACACAAACCAACCAGCCTTGTAATCAGGTCATGGGGGTTCAGCCAGGCTAAATTTGGTTAACATGACCACAAATTTATGAGAGAGAACTTGAGCTGGGAAAGTTGAGTGGTGGGAGGGAGAGAGGGAGGGAGTTCCGATATTGGCAATTTTGTAGATAGATAAGTATTTATCCCAGGCCCGATCGATTGGTTCATTTCAGTCATAGTGTATATACAGTATACAGTATATACTGTATATATATAAATTTGATTTTATCCTCACCGGTTTTTGGCTCAGAGATAATTAACCGGCCGAACTCTATTGTATTGTATATTGAATAATTATGTTGTCTCAGGTCAACGTGTATTTGGTGGCAGGGAATTATAGAAAGTCATTTTATGCCGTTTCACCCCATTAGTTTGGCGATAATATGACGCTTTACCCCATTAGTTCGATGATAATAAGACGCTTCACCCCCTTAGTTTGGTGATATTAAGACGCTTCACTCCATTCAGGTGTGGATGTGTTACGGGTGAATGATAACTAGCCTGTAACTTATGGAAATAGGCTTTTAACTGGGATATTTTCTATCAAAAATGTACAAATTTAGCTTGAAGGAGATCTAGGTGGGCATATTTTTTAGCTATAAGCAAGCAACATCCTCAGTAATTATTAATCCAAATATCAACCCCCAAGACTTCGGACCAGATAATGTTAACCTTCCACACACAATTGCATATTGCATTCAGCAGCCTTAACCCTCTGAAGATTATGACCCAATAGTAGACTATTAGTAGACGATTGTATACAGTTTAGGAAGGATCAGTGGGGAAATATAAGAATAAAAGCTATCTCTATTAACCCTCTGACATTCATATGCACTTCCTAATCTGAAATTAATTGTCTAATAATAGCTAGAAAATATAAACAAAATAATTATGTCATCGGATCTTGAAAGGGTTAGGTAAATGTCATGTGCTAGCGGGGAACTCTACTTATGTCTATCCCTCCATTTAACTTCACATGTACTTCTCAAATAATTTATTTTCACCCCTCTCACTCTTGATTTAAGTCTCTCCAACAACGTCCATGCTTCACTCCCGTAAGACCCACCTATTCCTTGTGACTGCTCTCAGGATGTCTATAACCCTTTTCCCATGTTGCTCCCTCTCCCGCACTTAATCCTCTATACTTCCATCTGTACTCAACACACTGCCCAAATACTTACATGAGCTGACATTCTCCATAATCTGACCGTTCAAGCTCACCTCACACTCTGTGACTGCACCCCTTTTAAACACCTTCTCTCTCGCCCTATCTATCTATTGCCTGACGCCGTGATCCCCGAAGGGGTGGCCACGAACGAACCGCCCCCATGCACCTCTGTCCCCAGTCAGTCGACGCCCCTCCCCCCAACCAGCACCGCCTTCGTTCATGTAGTTCCTCACTCCATCCTTCCATCTCATATTCGGTCTACCTCTCCCCCTCTGTCCCTCCACCTCGCTCTCGTACACCCTCTTAGTCATTCTCTCGCTTTCCATACGTTCCATATGGCCGAACCATCTCAAGTTGTTCCTTTTCACACTTTCCAGCACATCTACCTCCACACCACACCTCCTTCTTACTCTATCGCCCTCCACTGTGTTATTCTCAGCACTATCACAGGGACAGGATCTGACAGATAATGTATTTATAGCGGGTGGCCCCTTAAAGGGGTTGGTCTTACCGGAACTTGGACAGCGGGTCTATATGTACAGTTACCAAGACATGTACAGTTGCCCACATGAGTTCTGTACCCCTCTGTGATCTTATACATGGAAGCATAATGAGCATGATTGAATTACGAGTGTAGTTTCTTATGAAGTGGTTAACTCATCTCATTAGTCGACTGATAATTAAAAGAAACCACTCTCGCAATTAATTCATACTCATTCTAATTTAGCCAAACTAATGGGCCGAACGTCTTAAAATATGAACACTAATGAGGCTAAACATAAGGAAGAAGGGGGACCAAAACAACCAAGCCTCCCCTTAAACCCGTGTACACGAGCATGTTAGCGGTGAATGGATCGGAGTCACAGTATCCGAGTACAAAAATGCTAGAATCTGGTGTACTATCTAAAAATATTCTCTTTCATTATGACTGTATTTTGTATCTTAGAGCTCCCAATCGTATACAGGTCAATTTGATATACGAATATACATCAACATCAATGAACATAACATGATAACTTGTAGTGGACTCAAGACTCTGATACATGTAAACGATATACTTGCTGGTGTGACGCCGGCTTAACCCTCTGAAGATTGTGACGCATTTTCACAGTGTATTATGGCTATCATTAGACGACTTTGTATGCAGTTTAAGAAGGATCTGTGCCAATTATGAGGGTAAAGACTATCTCAATGAACCCTCTGACTTGCATATGTTCTTCCTAATCTGAGTACAATCGTCAAATAATAGCCGGGAACGGAAAATAGATGCGTATTTGATCTTGAAAGGGTTAACAGTACCCAAGGCCCTTGAGTTAAAAATAATGTGTGTGTGAAATAAACAGATTTACTATAGTCGGTTTTATTTCAGCTGATGGTAAATTGTATCCTTTATCAACTGATTTATCGATACTTAATGAAACAATATGAAACTACTGTCACTGCATCGTAGTATTGACAAGTTTGGTATGCAGGATTCGGAACTGCATAATAAATCGTAGGCTTGTGCAGCATTCTTTAACTGTCTTCGTGGCGCAATGCATAAGTGTGTTGATTTTCGGTGTGAACGTCCTGGGTTCGAATCCCCGGACTGCCACAGGTGTTTGTTAATTTCATTAATCGAGTTTAGGAGTAAAGTTGGTTAGTGGAGAGAACATAATTAATTCTGGTTCAGTAGTAGTTTATCGAGAGGCCTTCCCTAGGGTTAATCGCCCCATTGATTACTATTTCCCTTCACATATGCATAGCCTCCGATAGTGCAGTTGGAATGATTGTACATGCTAAGTTTGGTATGCAGGATTCGAAACTGCATAATAAATCGTAGGCTTGTGCAGCATTCTGTAACTGTCTTCGTGGCACAATGCATAAGTGTGTTGATTTTCGGTGTGAGCGTCCTGGGTTTGAATCCCCGGACTGCCACATGTGTTTGTTAATTTCATTAATCGAGTTTAGGAGTAAAGTTGGTTAGTGGAGAGAAAATAATAATTACCAACATATTTCGCTACAAAGTCGTCGTAATAACCGAGCTAACAAGATGTAGACATGACAATTTACCATCAGTTAAAACAAAAATACACTTTATAACCAACCGAGAGCTTAAAGTTGAAAGTGCATTTCGTCAGTGTAACTTGATTTAGCTGAATCGATTACTGTATATTGGGAGACAAATTTGCATCTTTTGAAGGAGGTTCGAAATCTGGGTTTTTGTGCCCATCTACACACATATAATTTAACACACACATACTGCACACAAACACACACCGACATTCATATACACACACACACATATGCACACCAACACACACATACTTCCAATGTCATTATATTTATTCTTAAAACTAAGGTAATCGAAAGTCTTTAGTATTATAATAATATTTAATAGTGATAGTCCCAGCGGACTATCCCTTATTCTTCAACAATACAAAAATCAATCCTTCATCTTCTCTCAATATTCTTGGTGTCTCCTTTTCTTCTGCTCTCAGTTGGAAGGACCATATTACCAGTCTTGCTAAGGCAGCCTCCCAGAAGCTGGGTGTGCTCAACCGCCGTAGGGGGTTCTTTTCCCCTGCACAGCTCCTTGCTCTGTACAGGGGCATAGTGCGTCCTTGTATTGAGTATTGTTCACATGTGTGGGGAGGTTCCTCTCACACCGCTCTCCTAGACAAAGTTGAAAGGAAGGCCTTTCGTATCATTAACTCCCGTCCACTCACCAACTCTCTGAAATCTCTCTCTCTCCGCCGCAATGTTGCATCTCTCTCGCTATTCTATCGCTACTATAATAATCAGTGTTCCTCAGAGCTTTCCCAGTGTATACCACCTTCTTTACGTAGGGCACGTGGTACCCGTCTTGCAACTCAATCCCACCCCTACTCTGTGCAACTCTCCAACCCGAGAGTGAAACGTTACTCTCAATCTTTCTTCTACTCAACAGCTGAGCTCTGGAACTCTCTCCCAGAATCAGTCTTTCCCTCCTCCTATGACATAAATTGCTTCAAACTCCGTGTGTCCAGGCATTTTGGCTCGAACGTCCCTTGATTTTGGCCCTGTCACTCTTTCAACTATGGGGAAGGCACTCACTATAGGCAGTTCTGCCTTTTGCCTCCCTCAATCACATAGAAAAAAGAAAAAAAATAATGTTGACTAGGTATTCCATCAGTGTTGATGTGTGAGTGTATTTCTGGGAGGCTATGAATAATAATGAACAGACAACACACAAGCTTTGCATATCCAGGAGGTGAGTCAACAATCACTGGTTTCGCTACTTAATGTTCTATACGCGACTTAGATAATTCGCAGTAAGTCTTGGTTAAAGTCTAAAGGGTACTTCACACATACACGAAAACCGTCGTGCGAAGGCACGAATAAGCGATTATCGCATCTCAATCACCTAGGGCCTAGGCCATCATGGTACTCACAGTGGGATCGTGTGCGAGGATAGCGGCATCACAGCAGCATCTGTGCGCGTTAATAGAACAAAAATAATCCACCCGCAAACCGCCACGATTCAAACCATTGTGGCTTCCACGACGGTGTTCGTGTATGTGTGAACTATCCTTTACATTGGTGACAATAATTTGTGTTTGAATTTTACATTTTAAAATTGTGCAACAAATGTTTTTGTTCATTAACAACATTTGATTTTCATATGATGCAGAGAAATAAGAAGTTTCTTATTGTTCCATTCAGAGACTACAGTAGATCTGGACCGGACACGAAAATGGAACTTTGCAGTAAGGAACCCAAAATCGGAGAACGAACTCCCAAGTTCGAACCACGAAACCGCAACAATATAAAATGTTCGCAGTTTGAGGTTCGAACTTGGGTGGGGGGGGGGAGGCGTTTTCAGATGTTCGTGTCCAGTCCAGATCTACTGTAGTCTATGTTCCATTATATATAGAAGCTAAGGGCTAAATTTACCGACAGCTGAATATAAACAGACTATAGTCACCGGCAAACTACTGAATTTGAGTATACATACAAGAAAGAAACAAGTCGTATAATTGTTGATTACACTAAGATTTGAAGCAAGAACATTGACATTGAGAGTATTAGGGGGTAACACAGAGAATTAGGGGGTAACACAGAGAATTAGGGGGTAACACAGAGAATTGTATTAGGAAATGGAAGCATCAGGGCTTAGCCCAACTTTCATTAGAGCAAGCTGAAAAAGTAATCTTGTGGGATAAAGCTCCTGGTAGAAAACACATATACATAGACATACACGAATCAGGTTTCCTGTGAGGTCTGTGTAGCACTGTTTGATAATTGAACTATAGTTCTTTTGGTTCTCTTGACAAGTGTAGGCTACACAACATTCACCGCGCTCATACAGTAAGCACAACATATTGGAACTCTCGTGAACTGTTCTCAGATGAGGCGAGGGTGTGAAAGGCGGGGATATAATGAACAAAGGGGGCTTAAGTCGGAGAACCGATAAACGAAGGTGGAGTGAATGTTGGTGGAAGGAAAATTAATGATGTTAGAAGGTAAAGGTGTGTGCATGAAGTGAGCGGGAGACTCTGCCAGTGGCTGAGGTAAAGAGTCTGTGAGCGAGTACCTGCACACAAATTATGCTCAGAAAAGTACAATTCTCACGCATGTGTGCAACACATGGGAGCGGTGTTGTATGTAATCAACACCATAACTGACATGAGCAATACTCACTCTGAGTTGTTAAGCTCTACTTGTGTAAGGGGATAAGGGGTTGGTTCAAGCTAATGGTATGTCTGCTGACATAGCCATTGTCTGATTGACCCTTGAGTGACCTGGGTGGCTGACAACCCGGGCATTTTTGAGGTTATGATAATGCTGAGATTTGAAATTGAAAAGTTATATTTAGCTATAGGATGTTATTTAACCCCAGTCTTCCAGAGTACGAACTCGCATCATCATTCTCAGCCTAAAGCCTCCTTCACACAGCCCTCCAGAAACTCCCAGAACGCCAGGGTACCAGCATTCTCGTGCTGCCTTGTGATGCCTTGTGAAGATCTGTGCATTGGCCTGTGGTGATCTTCAGTGTCTGGAGGTGTTCCTGTGTTTCTGGGGATAACCCCAAAAATTTCACTTCACGGGAGGTGTGGCCCGACCATAGAGGTTATAATCTCATGGTGGGAGGCAGACGGAAAGCAGATGGGAAGCAGTTATACAATCAGGAGGCAGCCAGGAGGTGGTCCCTTATTATCAGGAACAATGGTAAATTCCGACACTAATCCGATATCCGACAGATCGTATGCCAAAACGCCCGCGTCAGTCCGGAAATGGTCGGGGAGGGGCCGGGAAAATGTCAAGGCCTGCCTGTATCACGGACCTAGTTTAACCTCCAAGCTTGAAGATGCAGGATTGGTAATAATAATAATAATAATAATTATACCAAAATATATATATATATATATATATATATATATATATATATATATATATATTATTATTATGTTCTCTCCACCAACCAACTTTACTCCTAAACTCGATTAATGAAACGAACAAACATAAAAAAAAAAAAAAAAAAAAAAAATCTATGTGATTGAGGGAGGCAAAAGGCATAACTGCCTATAGCGAGTGCCTCCCCCATAGTTGAAAGAGTGACAGGGCCAAAATCAAGGGACGTTCGAGCCAAAATGCCTGGACACACGGAGTTTGAAGCAATTTAAGTCATAGGAAGAGGGAAAGACTGATTCTGGGAGAGAGTTCCAGAGCTCAGATGTTGAGTAGAAGAAAGTTTGAGAGTAACGTTTTACTCTTGGGTTGGAGAGTTGCACAGAGTAGGGGTGGGATTGAGTTGCAAGACGGGTACCACGTGCCCTACGTAAAGGAGGTGGTATGCACTGGGATAGCTCTGAGGAACACTGATTATTATAGTAGCGATAGAATAGCGAGAGAGATGCAACATTGCGGCGGAGAGAGAGAGATTGCAGAGAGTTGGTGAGTGGACGGGAGTTAATGATACGAAAGGCCTTCCTTTCAACTTTGTCTAGGAGAGCGGTGTGAGAGGAACCTCCCAACACCTGTGAACAATACTCAATACAAGGGCGCACTATGCCCCTGTACAGAGCAAGAAGCTGTGTAGGGGAAAAGAACCCCCTAAGGCGGTTGAGCACACCCAGCTTCTGGGAGGCTGCCTTAGCAAGACTGGTAATATGGTCCTTCCAAATGAGAGCAGAAGAAAAAGAGACACCAAGAATATTGAGAGAAGATGAAGGGTTGATTTTTGTATTGTTGAAGAATAAGGGATAGTCCGCTGGGAGATCCTGACGGGTAGATAGATGGAGAAATTGGGTTTTGGAACCAGTAAAGTTAACAAGGTTTTCTCTGCCCCAATGGCATATATATATATATATATATATATATGTATATATACATTGGCGTTGTTTTAAAAGCATAAGCAAATGGGAGTCTTATAAAGCCGATTAGCCCACATAAGGCAGATCCCTCTCACTCCCTGTAGCTTTTTTGCCAAATACGACAAAAAAGAACAAAGAAGAAATTGCATGTATAAATTTACATGCAAATCCTTCTTTGTATTTCCAATCGGAAATACATCCACTGTTTTTGTTTAAAGTATTTCATAACATACAAAGCATATAAAACGTTTACTATTTAATCAAGATAATACTGTCTTAATAGCCCACACTAGGCCCTCTTAGACCCAACAATATTTGTTGGGTCAGAAACAGTTCTGCCTTCTGTCAGCCAATGTTGCTCTTTTCAGACTCCCGTTATCTTATTCTCCATGGAAGTGGCCGAGAAGAGTGTGACGTCGGTGGTAGTTGATTGTGGTATGACAGGGCCAGGCCTGGTACAGGACCCTTTATATGCAGCCCTGGTGCATGGTGGGGTGTCTACCCATGGGCAGTCGCCAATTGTATTGTGATCGTAATTAAGTCAAACTAGCCCGTTGTCTGTCGGTGGGGGCTCGCGTCAGTCAGTTGGTTGCTTGTCGTTTCACGTCCGTAAGGCTGCTTTATGTGTCGGGCTGATACCGGAGGGCGTTCCTCATTGTGGTCGGATGACTATCGCCTCAGGGCCTTTATCAGCCAGTGTCGTCCCGTGACAGGACGGCTGTGTGAAAGTGGCTTAAGAAGACTAATGCCATTGATAAAATCCTAACCGGGGCAATTATATATGTGATTCAATTTTAAAATCATAACAATTGGTAGCTCAAATTGTAGGTAAAACTATAGTATTTCTTGCCCCCAGATCCCCCCGGTCGTCCCAGGATCACAGGATACAAGACTGGTGAGGTACTGTTGGAGGGTCAGACTCGAACCCTTCTGTGTGAAGTGTTAGGAGGCCGTCCACGACCCTGGGTCACCTGGTACAGACACGGGCGGCCCATCAACCACCCCCTCAGGAACATCCCAACGATAACCACTAGCAGATATCCGGGGTAGGTAGATACGAAAGCCGGTTTGAAATCACTATTGTCTATTAATTTACTTGAGTTAGACATCATGACGACTAACCTCAATAACTAATAAGATTACTATAGTAATCGAGCTGATATTTTTACCATTGAAGGAAGGTCAGCCAGGGAATGGATGTAGAAAATTACAGCTCATTTGTTCTACCATTCAACAACTCTCTGCAATCTCTCTCTCTTCGCCGCAATGTTGCATCTCTCTCGCTAATCTGTCGCTACTACATCAATGTTCCTCAGAGCTTTCCCAGTGTATACCACCTCCTCTACGTAGGGTAAGTAGTACCCGTTAAGCAACACAATCCCACCCCTACTTTGTACAACTCTCCAACCCAAGAGTGAAACGGTATTCTCAGTCTTTTTTCTATTCAACTGGTGAGCTCTGGAACTCTCTCCCAGAATCAGTCTTCCTCTCTTCCTATGACTTAAATTGCTTCAAACTCCCTGTGTCCCGGCATTTTGGCTCGAATGTCCCTTGATTTTGGTCCTGTCACTGTTTCAACTCTTGGGGAGGCACTCGATACAGGAAGTTCTGCCTTTTGTTTCCCTCACTCACATATAAAAAAATAAAATAAAAAACAAAATAGGTGGTGGATAAGGACAGCTGGAAATCTTGTTTCACCATCTGGCCTCCCTAGCTAATCCTTTATGTGCCTCAACAATATTGAGAGCAACCTCAGCCAGCTCTCCAAAACACCTTTTTCCCCTATCAACACATTATACTACAAACACCTTACATACTACACTATCTTTTACAAAATCATGATGACGAATTTTCGACCCGTCTCAGAGTCCCCAGGGAGGGGGGGACCAGACATGACCCCATTTATCTGACCCCTGGAAATGACTTGCCATAATGCTCTGGACCACTTCCTTCTACTCTCACTATTAACTTTGCCAACATTCGTGGCATTTCCTCTAACTTCCACCCTGTGGAACAACACCTCTCCTCTGCCAACCCTGATCTTCTCTTTCTCACATAAATGCAGTTGTCTGGGTCTACTGACAGCAAACCCTTCTCTGTATCCTCCTACTATCTCTATTCTCAGTTTCAAGCCAAAGGTGGATGTGCGCAACAATCTTGTTTTCTCTCCTGTTCCCAACTTTGATTCTTCTGAATGCTCAACTCTCTGGCTAAAGCTTTCTTGTTACTCTCAAACTAAATATTTCTGCACTGTTTACCTCTCCCCTAATTCTACTGACTATTCAAAATTCTTTGACTAGCTAGCTTCTAAAGTGGAACACATTCTATCCATCTCTCCATTCACAGATATCTCCATCTTAGTAGATTTCAACGTTCACCACCGCCAATGGCCCTCCTCTGTTTCCACTGACCAACCTGGTGAACAAGCCTACATCTTTTGTTATCCTAAACGACCTAAAGCAGTTAGTCCAGCAGCTCACCCTTATCCCGGATCGCTTCGGAGATCGGCCCAACATTCTTGGCTTATTTCTAACTTCTAACCTTTCTGCTTATACTGTAAATATATTCTCTCCTTTGGGCTCCTCCGACCATTAACTAATATCTATCAACTGTCCTATCTCTTCGGTACGGCCACCCGATCATCCTAACTGACGGTGCTTGTGGCACTTTGGCGCAGCCAGCTGGGAGGCTCTTAGGCAGTACTTCTTTAATTTCCCATTTAATGACTTTTGCTTGCAAGGCCGGGGACCCTCGGAGAGTGCTGAGCGCATTACCGAGGTAATCCTCTCGGGCATAGAAGCATACATTCCATTTTCTTTCTCCCAGTCTGACGCAAAAATATCTTGGTTTACTCACGTTTGTTCTACTGTTGTCCGTAACAAGGAGGAAGCATTCAAACGGTACCGACGCCTTAAAATCAAGAATCTGAATCTTCCTATGTTCCTGCCCGGAATCAAGCCAAATCTGTTCTTCGATTTGCCAAACACTCTTTCATCAATAATAATTGTACTGAACTATCTAACTTTAGCTCTTCCCAAGCTTTCTGGCAACTAGCCAAAAACCTTTCCAACGATTTTTCTACCTCGTCTTTAGCTCCCCTTTTCCACTCTGATGGTACAACCATCACTTCTTCCTCTGACAAAGCTGAACTCTCCTACTTATGCCTAATATCCTAATCTCTTCTAATAATGTACTTTCTACCCTCTCTGGGCTTAATGATAAGAAGACGTACAGTCCGGACGGTGTTCCTCTTTTTGTACTAAGAAACTGTGCTTCTGTGCTGACTCCCAGCCTAGGCAAACACTTTCGTCTCTGTCTGTCCTCTAACGTCTTTCTTCCCTTCTTGCTGGAAGTTTGCTATCATTCAACCTGTCCCAAAGAAGAATGACCGCTCTCAACCCTCCAACTGTCATACAATTGCTCTCATCTCAAGTATCTCTAAAATTTTTGAAACTATGCTTGCTTCCAAATTTCTTAAATATTTTTCTACTCATTATCTACTCTCTGATCAACAGTATGGCTTCCTTAACCCGGGAGCTGCGGGGAGACTCTTAAGAGTTCCCCCGGCGCACTGCGGGGAGACTCTTAAGAGTCAGAGAAAAAAAAAATCAACTTTTGACATCGAAAAAAAAATATTTTGTTATTTTTTTTTTTTTTTTTTTTTTTTTTTTTTTTTTTTTGGCCCCTGGGCCATGCAAAATCTCAGTCCTCTACCTCCCCTCCTTCCCCACTTTCATCCTCTCCTTCAGTTATCACCTATTTTCCCTGTTATTCCCTTATTCTGAGGTATATTTTCGTGCTAACATTAGAAATCCGATTGGAGGGTGTGGTCATCACTGATAGCAAGCGAGTGCAAGAGAGAGAGAGAGAGTATCGATCGACTGTGTCTCAGTGGCCTTGGGGGAAATTGGCGGGAAAGCAGATTGCCTCACCCATACATTATACAACTCGCGGGCTATATCTCCGATTTTGACCATTCAAACGCTGTTTTCACTCGTTTTATTGTTGTTTCAGGTTAATACCTTTATAATCAACCCATAATAGGCGCATATGGATAAGTATTAATGCTATTAATGGCACAATGAATATTTTAGTGACGGAAACACCTCAAATACGTCAGCACAGGGGGACGTTTCCAATTACCCCCATGCGCACTTCAGAGGTTAACCCCTTACGAACGGGGATGTTTGTAACTTCTACTACCTGCCTGGCGGGCATATTTTCCCTAAACGAGCTTCATTCCATGGTCTTTTTCATGCATAAATAAGAGCCAGAGCATAATACAATTATGTATCCGTGAAAGGGCGATAATAGAGCTTTCTAATGACACTTGAATCATCCTTGTACGAGCACGGGTTATTCTGTAGCGATCGCGCAATATTAGAGGAAAACCCTAAAATACTGTAATTTCTCAAGTTTTTTCCTGGTCTCGCGAGGCTGTGGGTGTGGAATGTTGTAGAGGTACTGTCAGTCGCGGCACTGGGTGCATGCCGAGCAGTCAGAGCCCGCCTATCGTCCTCCCAACGCGTTTCGACATTAGTCGGGCACCGCAGGGGTGGACAATGATTCTCTCATACGACATATGTCGGACCCCGCGGCTTGAGTGTTAAGGGTCGCTTTACTGATGATCTTCTTTCATATCTTACTACTCTTGGTCATTCTCCTTTCGGAACTTCGGTTAGACCTTATTCATTGCGCTAGACATATCGAAGGCCTTCGATAGAGTCTGGCACAAATCTTTAATTTCTAAACTACCCTCCTTTGGTTTCTATCCCTCCATCTGTGCCTTTGTCTCCAATTTCCTTTCCAGCTGTTCCATAGCTGCAATTGTGGATGGCCATCGCTCACTTCCTCATCCTATCAACTCCGGTGTTCCTCAGGGCTCTGTCCTATCTCCCATTCTCTTTCTAATTTTCATAAATTATCTTCTTAACCCACTGAGCACCATGCAATATAATATAAATGGACCAGGACCAGCAGGTTGTCAAAACATTTTTTTTTCTCCAGAAAACACCTGGAATGGGTTAGAAATGAAGAAAAAACCACAAAAACACAGTTCCCCTAGGTCATGAAGGGGTCCTACAGGGTGCCCGAAAGTCGGAATTAACATGGGTAGGCAAAATCATGCAAAAACAAGTTTGTGCACGCTCGTGCACACACGGTTGGACTTTGAGGGTTTTCAACCTTCTGCATTGTTGCGTGGGATACTTATGCAGTTCCCATACAAATCTGAGCCCACTAGGTGCCATAGGACCGGAGTAATTAACCGCGACGCACCCTGCGGCTCTGAGGTTTACCGTTACATACATTGCCGACGCATCACGTGCGTCTCTGGTACTCAAAGGGTTAACTGTACCTCCAGTCCCATCCATTCAAACGCAGACAACTCTACCTTACATTACTCATTTAGTTTTCCAGAACACTCCAGCCAGCAATCCCTCAAAAACAAACATAATGAAGCCATACAACACATATTTTCTGATCTAATTACTTATTCCAATTGGGGCAGAGAAAACCTTGTTGCCTTTATTGCTTCCAAAACCCAATTTTTCCATCTTACTACCCGTCGGGAACTCCCAGAGGACTATCTCTTATACTTCAACAATACAAAAATCAATCCTTTATCTCCTCTCAATATTCTCGGTATCTCTTTTTATTCTGCTCTCTCTTAGTAGGACCATATCAGTCATACTAAGGCAGCCTCCCAGAAATTGTTGTGCTCAACCGCCTCAAGGGGTTCTTTACCCCCGCACAGCTTTTTGTTCTGTACAGGGCCACAATGCATCCTTGTATTGAGCATTGTTCACATGTGTGGGGAGGATCCTCTCACACCGAACTCCTAGACAAAGTAAAGAGGAGAGCCTTTCTTTGTATTAACTCCCAACCACTCACCAACTCTCTGCAATCTCTCTCTCTTCGCCGCAATGTTGCATCTCGCTCGCTATTCTATCGCTACTACAATAATCAGTGTTCCTCAGAGCTCTCCCAGTATATACCACCTTCTCTACGTAGGGTACGTAGTACCCGTCTTGCAACACACTCCCACCCCTACTCTGTGCAACTCTCCAACCCAAGAGTGAATCATTATTCTCATTCTTTCTTCTATTCAACAGCTGATCTCTGGAACTCTCTCCCAGATCCTCTTTCCCTCATCCTATGACTTAAGTTGCTTCGAATTCCGTGTGTCCAGGCATTTAGGCTCAAACGTCCCTCGATTTCGGCCCTGTCATTCTCTCAACTCTGGGGGAGGCACTCGCTACAGGCAGTTCTGCCTTTTGTCTCCCTCACTCACATAGACAACAAAAAATAAATGAAATAAAAAACCCTGTAGTTCAGTAACAGAGGTTAGGGGGTCACGATTTCTGGCCTACCAGATAATAAATCCGGTTTACATTCAATAGTTATAACAAGATACTGTATTATTTGAACGACTCAACCATTTTAGTACAGGTAGCATATATTTATAATATTCTTGCTACTAGTAAACGATTTATTCAGTTTAGAAAGCACATCTAGCATTTATAAGGCTACAAAGTATCTATGTTTACCTTTGTTTATACTACAGATACTCTTCAAGCTGCATACAATCGTCTAATGATAGCCAGCAAATGTGTATCATATTTGTTCCAATTAGAGTTAAACTACTCACGTGTACAGTATATATTTGCATACAATTGATAATGTGTATGATCATTATTTACTACAGTCGAACACAAAACACTATATTTGTTCAATTATGTGTATATCTGGTTATAGATGCATATACTCAAAGAAAAGGGTAACTCGTATTGATCTTATTTCTCCTTTCCTCCCCAGCATGACTCAGCCACCCACGACAACCACCACCACCACCACTACCACCAGCACAACTGTACTATCAGATACCCATGATGGAAGGGTCAGAGTCACCCAGATCATTACTGCGGCGAGGGCGGAGGATCGGGCAGTTTATGAATGTAGAGTCTCCAGTGATTTGCTGCCTACTCCGCTAACTACTAACGTTACTCTAACCATACATTGTAAGTGCTGAATATAATAGTAGATCATATATAAAGCATGGTAAGTAAGGTATAGTAGTAACAGAGATAAAGGTGTTAGTCACATAGACAATTTACTGAGGCCAGGGCGGAGGAATGGGCTGTTTACGAATGTCGGGTTTCTAGTGGCCTGTTGTCTATTCCTTCAACTACTAACGTCACTCTCAGCGTACATTGTAGGTATTGAATATAAGAATATACTATATTAATAATGCATGGTAAGTGAGGTATAGTAGCAACAGAGGTAAAGGTATTAGTCAGCCAAGGAATAACAGCTGCCAGAGCGGAGGATTGCACTGTTCACGAGCGGCGAGTGTCCAGTGATTTGTTGCTCATTACTTTAATGCCTTACGAGCGGGCCCGTCAGTAACTTCTACTACCCGCCAAGCGGGTGGTTTTACCCTAAACGACCTTGTTTCTGTGCTCTTTTTCATGCATAAACAAGAGCCAGTGCGTAATACAATTATGTATCCCTGAAAGGGCGTTAATTGAGCTTTCGAATGACACCAGAACCATCCTTCTACGACCACGTCTATTGGGAGGTTCCTGAAAACGAAATAAAATAATAGCGTCGTGTGATAGAAAGGGTTAGATCCCCTTCCCTTGACCCCATCTACGTTATAGGCCTACTAGACTGGTCTATAATTCCTAGGCTTTCTTTGCTCAGCGGAATATTAATGAATGATTTATTATTATAATCGAGGTTAAGCAGGTGTCATATTGAGGAATCTTTACCCTTTGAAAACCTGAGGACGCAGTTTGACAGATTAGTATCGCTAGCATTAGACGATTTTATTCAGCTTAGGAAGGACATGTGGAAAATATAAGAGTAAACACTATCTCAATTAAGCCTCTGACTTCCACATACCCTTCTTCATCTGAATACAAATTGCTTAATAATAGCCAAAAAACAGTACAGCAAAGGGTCATAATCCTCAGAGGGTTAACTCCTTCCCTGAAGCGTCTTTATCTTGCTTTAACTAGGATTAGACGATTTTGTTAATATTAGGAAGTGTTTGTGGGTGTCATAGGGTAAAGTATGTGAGTGTCTCTGTGTGTGTGCGTCAAATAATGTACGTGTGGGTGTGTGTGTAGTACGAGACCGTCCGCCCACACCCAGGCACACACCCACGAGCCAAAGCAAACCCAAAAATACCATTTGTAAATCCATAAATTGCCTTGCATTAATAATCACGAAAAATCGGCCAGGACGAATCGAAAGTATACGGAATAATAACACGGTCTTAAAGGCGGTGTCATACGAGCGCATTTTCGATGAGTAAGTTATTTCTCCTACTATTTTGAGGCTCTTTTGCATTGGCAGCGGAAACTAGATATGGCCCTGATGGAATGAGTATCGGTGGTCGTGATGTGATTGTGGCTAAACAGATATTTACCTTAACCTCTTATATCTCACCTGATCTTATAGCTGACCCAGAACCCTGTTTGTCATGATTTACAATATATAATATACCTTATCTTATAGCTAATTCAGAACACTAGCTATAATTTGTTCGAACCTATATTATGCCTTACCTGATCTTACAGCTAACCCAGACCCTTACCTATAATGATATATAACCTATATTATACGTTTCCTGGTCTTATAGCTAACCCAGAACCTTACCTGTCAAGAGCCAGAGCTGTTGTTAACCTTAATTGTAATAGATATTATTATGTTGTATTGTATTCATCTAACATGATCTTATAGCTAACCCAGAACCCTTTATTGTCAACAGATGGACCTGAGGTAGTGAGTATCAGTGGTGGTGATGTGGTGGAGGCTGGACAGACATTTACCTTAACATGTCGTACCTCACCTGCCAACCCTCCAGCATCACTTACTTGGTGTATTAATGGTAGGTATATGTATTATTAACACACACACACACACACACACACACACACACACACACACACACACAACGGGTCGGGATAGCCGAGCGGTTTAAGGCTCCCGCACTGTAACTGCGATGTCGAGGGTTCAAATACACCAGAATCCTAAAGGTTTTTTCGCCATCCTGATGGAGAGGATTGTATTGTGGTCGCTCCCTAGCCAGGTTGCTCATCTATCAGCTTGTGTTAGCCTACACGTACTTCTCACCCATGCATCTGAGTATGTAATATGATGGGAAACCAGGGGCCTCAGGGTTGCCAAAGGTCGCATGTAACCTCATAGTTAAGGTAGAATAAGCATTGTACTGTACCTAGGTACAGCGTGAACAATATACCGACAAATATAATTATTATTATTTGTATTACACACACACACACACACCAACTATACTGCCATGCCTTCAGTGGTAAAAAAATTGTGGTATAAACTGAGAAATGTACTCGTAACCATGCAGAGTTTACGGTTGAACCGATAAACACACTGTCGTATTCGTGTGTGTGTGGCTGCCAGTGTGTGTGTGTGTGTGTGTGCGTGTATATGATTGTTGAATGTATGCATCCCCCACCCCCTACTACTATTCCCAACTTATGATTGGTCCAATACTCGGGGGTGTCTTACAACTGTACACAGGGGATCGGGGGTAATGGCTTTGTTGTCAAGTTCTTATCATATCTTGTTATTAAACTGTATTTTTCCTTAACTCGCCTAAACACATGAGGGTGGCATTTCACAGATTATGTTTCAAAGTAATGTCTATCTCCTTTTATTAATTACGGTTTAGGCTAATTTGTGTTGGCCATAATGTATGTGCCCACATAACAGAACACGTTTTTACTGTTATAACAATAAACACTTTTCTGTTATGTGGGTATATTTCTCCTCTAGATCATAAAAGGGAAGATAGTTGTTTTTTCTGGACCACCTTCTTCCTCATGAGTCGCCCCATTTGTTTGTCAATATAAACCTTTCGTGCAAGTTAGTTGTCATTTGTTTTACCCGGGCTTTGTCCGGAATTTTGTTCTATCAACAAATTTAAGAAATTACCTTGAATGGGGGTCTTGTTTTTTGGGGTATTTTTTTTTTATTTTTTTTTTGTATTAAGCTTGATGGAGGTTTATGGATGAAACTACAAACATAATGAAAATATATATTCATTGGCAAATAAATACGCCCATCCCCCCTTAACGGCACTGTAAATTTATCCACCTAACATGTGTTCTTACGTATAATTCAATATTATATGTTTCACTTATAATTGTAGAGATGCCATAGTCTCTACCCCCACTCATATATATTCGTGGACTTCACCTATTTCTAATTATGGAAGTATATCTCTGGATGTGAAATTATGAATATAATTGTCTATGCACCAACTATACAACTATATACTGTATACTATTTTTGTTTAAAGCAAGTGTTATCATAAATCAACCCAGATACATATAATTGTTCATATAAAACATAAGGGGGTTACTATTGTTTATGAGTGGGCTAAAGACTATGGCATCCAACTGTACACTGGTGATGTCTTTAGGTTATAAGATATGAATTATGATCAGTTCTGATATAATTGGTCCAATACTCCAGGTGGTCTATCAACTTACCATTGCAGGAATTTAGAAAACATTGCTTTGTTGAGAAGTTGCTACCTTTTGCTACTTATTAAACTATCGTCTTTTTTTGTATCTCTCTCTCATGCAAACCTTTACGTGACACATGTTTCGATGCTTCGTATTTAATGTGCTCATGTATGGATTTGCTTTATGTAAATATTGAATATTTTGTCTCTTTTAAAATCTATTCATCTCTTTCAAGATCCACTTACGCACTATTTGATTGGTTTTCGTTTTCTGGCTATTATTAGACGATGTTATTCAGATACGAAAGTGTATATGCCAGTCAGAGGGTTAATTGAGATAGCCTTTATCCGTATAATTCCCACAGGTCCTGCCTAACTGCCTAATATTATCAAAAAATAGCCAGAACAAACCGTCAAAATGTGTCATAATCTTCAGAGGGTTTAAAAAATATTAATATTTTCTCATACTCTCTTGGTTTCTACAACGTATTTGCTTAGCACGCTTGAGTATTTTGCTGGGATATAATTTTTTTTTTTTTTTTTTTTTTTTTTTCAGGATTAAACCAGTGCCCGCGAGTGTGTTTCAACTTTGTACAGATAGGATCAGGGGAAAATTGGTTTTGTTGGGAAGTTCCAGTAATACTTTCCTCTTATTCAACCAATGTCTTTCTCCTCCCTAACTCCCGTAAAACATTACGTGGGTGGCATTTGTTGATGATTCATGAAAACAAAACAAAAATATCACGTCTTTTGATTGTATACAGTATATCTCGTATAGTTTGATTGTGTTGGTTACAGTAAAATTATTTCATATACCGTGTTTTTCATAATATATACAGTATATATATATATATATATATATATATATATGTTTCTAGTCTCTCAGTGGGGATCGAACCATCGACCATCAGAACGATAGCCGACGCTTAATCAATTACACCACGGCAGTTGATTAAGCGTCGGCTATCGTTCTGATGGTCGATGGTTCGATCCCCACTGAGAGACTAGAAACATTTAGTGGCTCACGTGTATTTGTGATATATTCTCAATATATATATATATTGTATATATATATATATACACTGTATATATATAAATATACTACGCATTTCTTCAGGATATAAAGCTAAGTATTTTGACAAATTCTTACATGATTAATCCAATGCTCTGGCGCACCTTCAACTTTCCACAGAGGTGTTCAGGGGTAAATGGCTTTGTGGTCAAGTTGACACACTTTTTCATGTCAACCATTTCAATATCCGATATTCTTATTCTTCTGTTTATTGTGGCTATCATTAGACGATGGCATTGAGCTTTAGAAGGATCTTCTGGAATCAAAGGGTTAAAGCTATCTTAATTTCCTTTCTTAATTTACCTTTCATTTCTCCAAACATCTGAAACTGAATATAATTGGTTGATGATACCTAAATACAATGAAGAAATAGCTTCACACTATACTAACACGGTTAAGGTGTTGATCTCTGTCCCTCTCACTCATAACAACAATGAAGAAATAGCTTCACACTATACTAACACGGTTAAGGTGTTGATCTCTGTCCCTCTCACTCATAACAACAATGAAGAAATAGCTTCACACTATACTAACACGGTTAAGGTGTTGATCTCTGTCCCTCTCACTCATAACAACAATGAAGAAATAGCTTCACACTATACTAACACGGTTAAGGTGTTGATCTCTGTCCCTCTCACTCATAACAACAATGAAGAAATAGCTTCACACTATACTAACACGGTTAAGGTGTTGATCTCTGTCCCTCTCCCTCATAACAACAATGAAGAAATAGCTTCACACTATACTAACACGGTTAAGGTGTTGATCTCTGTCCCTCTCACTCATAACAACAATGAAGAAATAGCTTCACACTATACTAACACGTTAAGGTGTTGATCTCTGTCCCTCTCACTCATAACAACATTTACGTGATACAATCTTTGATGTTTCTTAAGCATGGGATAGTTTTAGCTAAGTATGTACGCTCGGTTACCCTAGTATATAGCCCACTCATAAGGAGGGTATGCAAAGTTAATTATCGAGTTCAACGCAGGAACAATAAACAAATTACACTTATTTGTTTGTTCAATAAACATCGAATAATTCAACCCACACAAATTATCTGATGAGAGTAAGTGAAAGAGAAGAAAATGGCTCAAATATTATTATTATTATTATTATATATATATATACACGGTGTATATAATTATATAATACTAATAATGATAATAATACTGGGACGCCATGATAGCATGGTGGCAGCTTCCCAAAGCTAACCCTCCCTTAATCTCCTCAGCTTCCTAAAACAATCTATGAATACAGGAAAGTTTGTAATTATGAAATTGGATTAATTTGGCCATTATATCACTTCCAAGTACATAATAAGAACTGCGAAGCATAAATGTAACTGTTTATGTTGGGTAATGACGATTACAAGAAGGTAATTGGTCTTCTCTGACACCCTGATGTCATGTCTGTTTATCCATACCCTTCCAAGAAACACAAACACCCACACGCACGTACACTGATTTATGGTATTATTATGTACGCTGTTACTTACCGTGAGTGCCACAAGGCTGCTGGGCTCCATCAACCCTGAGTATATGGTTAACACTTTCAATCAGTAGGGAAAGTGAGAGTGAGAGTGAGAGTGAGAGTGAGTGGGGTGGAGGGCAGGGATAGGTAAAGAGGTAGGTAGATTGATAGGTAGGTGGGTATGTGGTACTGGAGTCAGGTACTCCCACATAACTGTTGTGTTACAGTTGAGGATAACACTTTCTGTTTCCACAACAACCTTTGAGTGACCAGGGTTCACACATGCATGTATGTTTGTCACGTGTATGTGTATCTGGGCCTTTTAAAATATACTATTTCTTTTTCCTAGTGGATTTTGAGCCTGGTAAATTTCAGGGGTTGTCTCTTGCCATGAAACTTGACCATGAGGGGATTGTATTTGTGGCTGGGATTGTATTAACCCCTACTGTACTGGAGGATACAGTAATAAAAGCCCCCCCCCCCCACCCAGTCCCAAGCAATGTGGCCAAAATGGCAAGATAGAACAACCTTCCACCTCAAGAGATGAAGGAAGACTTGCTCTCCCAGCCTTCAGTGGGTTTATATAAGCTGAGCAGTTTTGCCATATCGAGAGCAGTGCTCAAACGACCGTACAAAGGAAATCAAGCAACAACAGGTCTAGTGACCCTTCTAGGCTGCTTGTCCTCCAAAACACTGAGGATCAAGTGTCCAAACAGTGGTTTAGAGAGGGTAAGGGAACATTGGAAAGGGAACTACTGCCCTGGAACTAATGTCCGTGGCAGGACTAGGAAGTAAGTAGGGGACATATGGGTTAGTAACTGAGGGGAGGATAAAATAAAGTTATTCATTTACAAACGCAGTCAGTCGCGGGTTTGATGCGAGATATTTGTCTAGGCGGAGTTTAAATGAATCAACGGTGCTGCAGTCTATGACATCTCGGGGAAGCCCATTCCATAAGTTGACAACTCGATTGAAGAAGAAATTCTTAGCTTCGTGTGAGTTAAAAGATTTACCAATAATTTTGCAACCGTTTCCCCGCGTGTAATTAGATTGGTCGATAGTGAAGTACTTACTACAGTTCATATTGTCGATGCCTTTGATGATTTTGAACACTTGAATTAAGTCACCTCTTAATCTGCGCTGGGTTAAAGGAAATAGATTTAATTATCTAAGATGCTCTTCGTATGGTTTGTTCTTTAGGCTAGGTATCATTTTGGTAACTCTACGTTGAACTTGTTCTAGCTTGTTTATGTCTTTTTGGTAATAAGGGCCCCAGCATTGAATGCAGTATTCCTGAAGAGGGCGGACTAAGGAATTGTAAAGGGTTAGGATAACTTCTTTGGATTTATGCTCAAATGACCTGCCTATAAAGCCAATTATTTTGTTTGCCTTCTTAGCAACTTCTGAACATTGTTGACTCGGTTTTAGGTTACTCGATATTGTTACTCCCAGATCGGTTTCTCTGTTTACATTCTTAAGCTGAGTGCCATTCATCGAATAGTTTGCTTTCTCATTTAGGTATCCGATATGTAGTACTTTACATTTATCCGCATTGAAACTCATTTGCCAAATTTGGGCCCAATGTGACAATTTATCTAGATTGTGTTGCATATCGTCAACTTGTTCTTTTGAGAGTACGCTATTTGCAATTTTTGTATCGTCAGCAAATTTTGAGATTGTACAGGTGAGACCCTCATCTATGTCGTTGATGTAAATTAGAAAGATAATTGGTCCTAGTACCGATCCCTGGGGTACCCCGCTACTTACATTGGTCCATTTAGATGCCTTACTGTTTATGACTACTCTTTGCTTTCTGTCGCTGAGCCAATTTTCTATCCATTTCAACACACCGTCTTGTATTCCATGCGTTTATTAGTTTTAGCAGTAAATGTTTGTGGCGAACTTTGTCAAAGGCCTTTTGAAAATCGGGTATGTAATATCTACAGCTTTACTCTCATCGTAGAGGTTGAGGATATCGTGGAAGAAGTCTAAGAGGTTTGTTAAACAGGAACGTTTTTTACGAAAGCCGTGTTGAGTATCTTTAAGTATGTTATTTTCCTCTAAGTGATTTACGAGTCTGTCTCTTATGACCGTTTCTAGCATTTTACATACAACTGAGGTTAAGCTAATTGGACGATAGTTACTGGGTAGGGATTTGCTGCCTTTTTTTAATATCGGTGTTACGTTGGCTATCTTCCACTGATCAGGCATAGTTCCAGACTGCAAGGATTTATTGAATAGTAATGTCAGTGGTTTGGAGAGCTCATCCTTAGCTTCCTTTAGAACTCTAGGCGAGATTGTATCAGGTCCAGGCGTTTTATTTACCTTGAGTTTATCTAAACAATTCAATACTTCTCTCTCTGTAACGGTGATATTGCTTAGAACATCTGAATTATCAATCTGAATCGGCGATGGTGTAGGGATATCACTGAGGTCTTCTGTTGTAAAAACTGATGCAAAGAAGGTATTGAGGGCATTACTCATTTGTACTTCGTCTTTGGTGTATTCTCCATTTTTATCGACTAATGGTCCTACAGTCGAAGTAACTACTTTTTTCTTTCTGATATAACTATAGAATTCTTTCGGGTTTGTTTTACTTTGATTCGCAATATGTAACTCTAGGGTCTTTTTACTTTGCCTAATTAACTTTTTGGCTTTGCGTCGTAGCTCTACAAATTTCACCCGTTCTTCGTCATTTTGTGAGGATTTTAATCTATCATTAGCAAATTTTTTAGCAAGCAGGCAGTTTGAAATATCTTTATTCCACCATTTGGGCTTATTATTATGGCCTGGACGCCGTATTTTCGATGATATGCAGTCTTGCACTGCTTTTAGGTAAGTGGTTTCGAATAACTTCCAAGATGTATTTATGTCGTTATTGTTAATTAAAAAGCTCCAGGTACCGTGTTACCAGGTACAGCCTGATACAGGCAGTTACAAGGAAAGTACATTACTGACGGCTCCCAGCTGCCACTGGGTCTGGGGAGTGACTTATCTACTGACAGCTGATAGCCGTCACTGGGTTTGGACGGGTTAAGTACGTTTTGGAGTTAACTATATTTTAATATACAGTATACTGTATACTATAATATGTATGTATGTATGTATGTATTTATGTATGTATGCTAATAACAAATTTTTCTCTGTTACCATAAACCTTTACCTCCCGTTTACTGAGAGTTAAACTATTATTATTGTTATTATTATTATTATTATTAATATTATTATTATTTCCAACTCCGTTCGGAAGATGGATATATTATGGTGAATTTTGTGAGTTATTTTATTGTCTTGGGAAGCTTTGACGCACTACTTCTAAACAGCTGCCTCCACATCATTGAACACTAAGACCAATGTGGCTTGCAAAGCCAAAAGGTAAAAAGTGAATCTGCCGGATTTCTGCAACACCAACTAAGTAGGTCTTTTAGCTGTATTTACAATGCTCCACATGAACACAGAAAACTTATTTGTTAATGTCATTTACCTCGTTTGACAGCATATACTTACTTGCAGCCTCGTCGAATTTCTGAGATGGCACAAATGGATGAAGAAGAGCTACATTATGACCTATGAGCTCCTTGTTTGCAAACAATTTAATTCTCTATTACACAAGTCAATCAATTGATGGCTTAATGATAATGCACCGCGAGATTGTCTAAAACAGTATGTACCCGATTACTCCACCATTAATATAATATTATTATATCTTCCAGACTCTATTATGGGTAACAGTAGAGGATAGGAGGTGACTTAAAATACAATAACAATATCATCATTATCGATATTATCTTTGCCATCTTTATCATTGTCGTTTTTGTCGTTATTATTTCAGAATCTAGTGTTGGTGACATTGGTGGTAGGGAGGAAGTGAGTGAAGACAAGGGTGGTGGTTGGGTGAAATCCTCTAGACTCTCCCACCAGATACCTAGAACACACAAGGTAACACAGATGTCTAACTTTACACTATTTGTTATTATATTTAATTACAATTTATACAAATATATAATGTATTGATTATATTAACACTTACGGTGCGGGCATATTTACGCTATATAAGGGCTCATTCAGGCACTCTTGAATGATTGAGCAAGTGTCTGAATGAAATTAAATTTATTCAGCCAAAAACTAGAAGAAAATAGCTCCAAAATTACACCAGAACGAGGTTTGTAGCGCGCAGGGTTTATCTGCAGTGCTACCATAGACATTGGCAAATGTCGCTAATGTTGAGCTACAGTTGCCTTTGGCAGCACTGCATTCATCTAACGAGACATGGCTGTTATCCCTCAATGCCGTGGCCTCCTGGCTGTAAAGCGGACGGTGGCCTGCAGCGCTCCCGCTCACTCGGACTCGTCTCCACAAGCCTTAACACCTTACGAGCGGCCTAGGCGGTAATTTATATGTACCGCCCAGCGGGGTGTTTTTACCCTAAATAGGGTTGTTTACGTGATCATTTTCATGCCTAAATAAGACCCAGAGTGTAAAACAAGTATCTATCCCTGAAAGGGCATAAATAGAGCTTTCCAATGACACCCCAACCATCCTTGTACGACCACTGGTTTTATTGCAACGATCGCGCAACACGAGTGCAAAAACCATGTAATTAGGTACTTCCCCTACATAATTCCCTGTGTAGCGAGTGTGAGGGGGGATGGAAGGGTGGTTTTCACTTCAGTTGGCCCACCGCGGTGGTGTGCGGCGGTCATAGCCTTACTACGCTCCTCACACCGCTCAGCTCTCTCTCTCTGCAACATTACGTGCTGAAAATGGCACACGACATAAGTTGTGAACCGCCACTTAGTCCAAATTTATTTCACACGACATAAGTTGCGCGCCGCCAAAGAAGGGTTAAAAGCCAGTACATTGCCATGACGTTCCAGAACGGTCCCCGTAGCCAATGGGTTAATGTAGTGCGCATTTTTTGTTTTCTATGTTGATGAGGGAGACAAAATGCAAAACTGCCTGTAATGAGTGCCTCCCCCAGAGTTGTATATACTGTACTGTATATTATTGATAGCGCTTGATATTTTTGTGAATAACCACGCCAGAATTTTGAAGAATGTATATTACTCTATGTTGTTGTTGTTGTTGTTATTCTCCATGCTGCCTGGCCGAACAGCCCCAAGGCCCCGAGCAAGGCCAAGGCCATAACCGAGCGCCCCCATAGAACCCTACCCGCCGACCACAATAAAGCCTGGGTGACCGAAGCCACTCCATGGCGGGGAGCTGAGGAGGGTGCGGAAACGCCCGGGAAACCAAAGCCCCGCCCAGGGCCCTGTGCCCCTCAGCAATTATGAAGAGAAAGTTGAGGGGCAAGGGAAAAATGTGACGCTTTGGCTTCCAATCTTGGTAGATTGGGAGGTCAATCCACGGAAGAGACGCCGTCACTTGAGATCTAGAAAATATATAAGTAAAAGGAACGGTCAGAGTAAGCTATGGGTATGGCAGAGATTGTTCAGTTCTCACTCTGATAGACCAGCCCATCACCACATGACTAGAACCCAATTCTCTCAGCATCAGCTAGGAAAGGCCCTAGAAAGCCGCCTTTGGCGGGGGGATAGCTCCCCTATTTCAACCCTTTTCGGGATTGGGCACCCGCCTATTACACATATTACTCTATGTAAAGGAATATTCAATTTGTATTGGATATATGTATTCCTTTTTATCAGAGTTAACCATACAAGATGTTCATCCATTTTCGTTTATTCATGCAAACAGAGATGCCATAATGAATATGCAACTATTTTAAATTTGTAAACCTTCAAACCCTAGCTCTGTAGCCTTTGGGATATTACATAGGACTGCATTATCTCGTTTGGGTTCCATACGGATTTTGTGTCTGTGTTAGTATTCAGTACTTGCATTTCATTTTGTATCTAATCCAATTGGTACAATACAATGTTGTAACCTAAAATGCTTCATATTTGTAGTTAAAGGTACAGAAGTCAAAGTATATTATACATTATCAAGGGACATGAGTTCTTGCAGAGAGACTCCAGTCCTGACGATATTCTTGACTTACAGTGTGCTGGCTTAGTAATCCAATAGGGTTGATAGCCTCTGAAGTCCTAGTTAAAAACTAACTAACTATACTTTATGTGACATAAATCGGAACTTTAAGTGTTATACACCATCATAAGTTAATCGCATGTTCTCGTACATGTTTTTCTAAATATTGACACGTCAAAGGTTCGTGTTTGGTGTTCAAGGGTTCATATTGGGCCAGGATGTGACTTAAGAATGTAATATGCTGTAATACATAAATCGTGCCCCCATATGAATCCTAGGAAACCATAATAAACTTCCTAAATGGAAAATAAACGTTAGGTAAAGAATTAATAAGAATATTCAATTTAGTTCGGAATAGCTTCAAAAACTTAGGGCCATTCTTTGGTATTAAGGCTGTCTAATAATGTTTTAAGTAGCTACTCTTGATTTGAATGCCTTTCTTCAGGTTTTACCTCATATTTTCATTTCGGAGGTTCATTTAACCCACAGGACCCCTGGGACGCACGTGATGCGTCGGCAATGTATGTAACGCTAAACTCCAGAGCCGCATAGGGTGCGTCAGAACTGTCGACCTTATATTCTCTTGTCCTAAGGTTGCCGAACAGTGGCGGTACTCGGCAACCTTCAAGTTCAGCCACGCGGGTGGGGACGGGCGGATGGGGAAAGCCAGTTTACCCACTCATCTCACCGCCACTTTCAAGCTTATTTACTCTTGTTCTATGGTAGCTAGAGGGTTCAAATTTGTATGGGATATACCTTATGATATTGCCTAACAGTGGCAATACTTGGCAACACCAAAGTTCAGGCGCGGTGGGGAGTGGGGAGAGGTGCGCGTGGGAGGAGGGAGGAAGACAGTTGTCTTGTTTACTTCACGAGCGTCGGACCTACTTCGTCGCCTCGCGATGTTGGAACAAAGGAAATAGAGTGTGTATCACTCCCCTACTGCTCCCCATGACATAGTTGACTCTCCACTAATTGGGGAAGAGGGGGAGGAGGATGACCCAGATTCCATGGCATTCTTCAAAATTCCGCCAGGCCATCGTAGAGGTCAGAAGAGACGAGCTGCAGATGAATGTGTCATGTTGCTATGTACAAGGCCTTCCCCCAAGCCTGCCTCACCACCCCATCCCACACTCTCCCCACTAAAAATACAATGCAAAACTCATATTTCTTAGTCAAAAGTGCCTCTAAAACAATGTGATAAACTCATATTATAACTATAAAACACACGATAAAGTATAAAATCAATAAAAAGTGAGTGAGAGAGGGGCTGAATGAGGCATAGAATGAAAGGGAAAGTGAAGGGTGAGTTGGGTGACAGCTGTGTGTACGTGCGCGTGTCTGGGGCCAAGATGGCTGCAGGTCGCCATGGTAACCAGGAAGCGCGCGGGGCATGCCATTCGTCGGCACTTATAAAACTTGAATCTAATGCACTTATCACACTGTAACTTCACTTACAATGACATTAGGTGATACATGTTGCTAATATATGAACTATGAAGGCACACATGATGCTCGGGTAGTGTAAATAACGGTCACTCGAAAACTGGATGCATTGTACATCTGCCATGCTGCCTTGCTCAGTTGTGGGGTGTCGGCGTGGGAGGTTTGAAGAGCGCCCGGCACCAGTTGATGGCCCCCCCCCCCCCCACCTTTAGGACCCCCAAATTACCGAGGTGAGTGGTTTTTTTCATCTCTCACCTATTTAACACCTTACGAGCGGCCTATGCGGTTTATTTATGTGTACCGCACAGCGGGGTGTTTTTAGCCAAAATAGGGCTGTTTACGTGATCATTTTCATGCCTAAATAAGACCCAGAACGTAAAACAAGTACCTATCCCTGAAAGGACATAAACAGAGCTTTCGAATGACACCATAACGATCCTTGTATGATGGATAGTTTTCTTGCAATAACCGTGCAACGCGAGTGCAAAAAGCAGGTAATTCGGTAGTTTCGGTACATAATTGAGTATGTAGCGAGTGAGAGAGGGAGGAGGGAGCTGAGATTTGTGTCAGTAGGTTCGCCGCGGTGGTCTGGAGCAGTCATACGCTCGCTAGTCTCCTGCCACCACTTGTCTCTCTCTCTCAGCCACATTACGTGCTGAAATTGCCACTCGAGTTATGTCGAGCGCCGCCACATAGTCCAGCTTTATTTAACTCGACTTATGTTGCTCGCCGCTAAATAAGGGTTAAGCTGTTATAGGAAAAACACAAGAAAAAGAACATCTGCTGGTGCTACAGTGTGTGTTATTATTAATTAGCTGGTGCTCAGTGGGTTAATCAATTTAAAGCTTCAAAGTGTTCATAATTTATGACCGCAACTGTACACGACTGTAGTCTACTCCTGGCGTTTTACCTAAAACAGCAAATTGATCATCCAAAATGTAAATACTAGGTAAACAAATAATGATAAGATTCTATTCAGATCGGGATAGCTTCGAAACTTGAAGGTTAACATTATTGTTATCGACTCGTCTTTGAAACTATTGCCAGTCCGAAATTACGTTTTCACATTGACTTTCGACAATACAGCCAGTTGACAGATATTTATCGATGATTGTCATGATTTGATTATAACAATAATTGTTATTCGTAATTATTACGAATAGAAAATGTCCACTTGTATAATGTATATACCATATTACAATGAGTATAATCCATATATGATTCATAGGTGAAACGTGTCTCAAATCTCTGTATTGACGAAATCAAATACGAAAACGTTATTTCGGTCTGACAAAATGTATACCTCAAGAAAGTAAAACAGCACAAAGTTTTAGTGTACTTCCAAGGATTCTGAGGTTTCACTCGAACAGACCGGGTTAGTAAAAGTGTCTAAGGAATAGTGAACGAGACTGTAAATCATTGGAATGGGGTTTATTTACTTTATAGTATATGTCCTTTCCCCTTTACAGGTGACCCAGGTGTTGGTACAGTGTCAGGCGTCACACCCGGCCTCTGTGGTCACTGTTAATACTACACACATCATCAAGATTATTAGTGAGTATCATACTGATTATTATTGTGTTATCCGTCATGCTCTAACCCCCCACACCCTCTTTTTTTACGTATTGTTCTTCTTTACTTTTCTCTAATCTTCTTCCCCTCCTCCTCCCTCTTCCTAATCCTTCATCATCTCATCATCTTCTTCCTATTGTACTTTATAATGTTGTACTATATGATACGGACAGCCCCTATACCATGACCTTACATAGGTAACATAGTAAAGACATACAGAATGGAGACCACGGTGGGGTCATGATAGCGACGAAGCCGGGACTTGTTGTAACACCAGCCACCGCACTTAGCTCGGACGTAGACATTTCTTGGATACAGGGCTGCAGGACACTTTATATAGGATCATTTTACCGGCCCCCTAACAGTAGCGTAGATTACCTGCAGCCCCTTGACAACTCTTTATCGAAAATTGATCCCTCCAAGAACATATGGCTGGCTGCAGACTTAAATTTACCGGACATTAAATGGACAAGTTACGCGACAAAGGAGAATGGTGCCCATGAAGACGACCTAATAGTACCACAGACTGACCGGAGATCATTACACAAAAAAATCATTGACATAATCAACACCCATTCACTCTCACACACAGTACTCAAATTAACTCGTACACAAATTAGCATAACTAAAAACAACCCTAACATAAGACAAGGGGTCACATCCAAAATATTAGACTTATTCCTTACAAACAACACCTCTTTTATTACACGAACACACGTTTTACCAGTACTTAGTGACCACGACATGATACTCGTAGACGAAAACATAAAACCAAACATCCATAAACAATTACCCAGGAAAATCTACCAATGCAATAGAGCTGTGGTTATTCTTGTAGTAGATGGACTGTAGAATTGTACTCAACCACACAATAGTACTTTTACCTGGTTATTGGAGCGTAGACGGCGGGAAACAGGAATTATGTTGAAACAAGGCAACAAGGATGGCGGTAGAGTTAGTGATTAACGAGTGATGATCAAAGAGGAAATTATTGGATAGTTATTAAGACAGAAGGGGGCCTCTAAACTTAAATCATAATGAGGATGATCGGTGAATCGGTGAATCGGTTAAAGCTACTTTGAGGTTAATACTATCATATTAACCCACTGAACCCCAGCGACGACACGTTGTCGTCGGCAATGTTTGTAACACTAAAACCCAGCGACGACAACGTTGCGTCACAGATAATTACTCCGGTCCTATGGCACCTAGAGGGCTCAGATTTGTATGAGAACTGTGTAAGTATCCCACGCAACCATGGCGATGGTTGAAAACTCTCAAAGTCCAACCGCGTATGCGTGAGCACGCAAAAACCTGTTTTTGGGTGTTTTTGCCTTCAATTTTCCCCTCTTGTAAATCCGACTTTCGGGCGCACCGTAGGACCCCTTAATGACCTAGGGGATCGGTTTTTTGTGAGTTTTCCTTCATTCCTAACCCATTCCTGGTGTTTTCTGGAATTTTTTTTTTTTTTAAACCTGCTGGTCCTGGGTGGTACATTTATTATAAACTAGCTGGGGCTCAGTGGGTTAAGGGAATGGGATGAGAGAACTAATTGAGTTAGGTCTGCTATGGACGGCAGGTGGAGAAAGAGTGAGGCTCCCGACAATATTTACGGGAAGCCTGCTAATTTGACGCATGCGCGGATTAGTCGGGATATATTTTCCCTTCTTATAATTACCTAAGTTCATTGGAAATTATATACTACTTAATAATTAATACAGAAAATAATTTAATATTCTTCCCCCTAATACAAAATCATATTATTATGATTCTTGTTCCTACAAACTTACTACTTATTATTACACTTAAACTTAGACTGTCCATGCTCCTGGATTAAAAGTATGGACATATTCCCGTCACCGAGTTAGTGCAACAATTACAAAAGCCCGGAGGCTAATTTATCCCGCCATAAATGGGAGGATGGTTCAGCCGCCTGTCGACGAGGACGTCCACTTGGTACGTCAACAGGATGGTCGTTTGAGGTTGCCACTACGGGAATGTCTCTGGGCAACGTCACCGAGGTATCACCTTTGCTCTTAATAGCCCTTTCAAGAGGGTATAAACGTATAGTTGGCCGCGTGAAAATGCTCGACTTAGTGCGGATTTTAGCCACTCTGACTTCACAATCACGTCCGAGTATAATTCGGTAATACGGCCCAACTTCCAGAAAGCACGAGGAACTTCGTCATGGATGGTGACGACATCACCGATACTTGGCCAACGACCGTTGATTGGTCGAAGTTTATTCCTATGTGCCTCCCTGAGCGTCACCAGAATCTCATTAGCCAAGCGTTTCCAGACATTCTGCGACAATTTACGGATATACCGGAATCTGGCTGAGATAGCATCAATGTTGACATAGTCCGGGTTCTCAATCTCATCCCCCACTTCACTTTCCTCAGGCAGATCCCGCAACCGATGTCCCCGCACCAATACTGAGGGTGTGATTGGGGTAGTATCCTCTAGGTCACATGAAGCATAAAAGAGAGGACGGTCATTTACTGTTGCCTCGATTTCCAGGAGTAGTAGAGTTGTCAACTCCTCTAAAGAAATGAGAGCACGTCCCAATACCTTTTTCAGTCCCTCCTTGACAATGCCAATGGCTCTCTCCCAGGTAGCACCAAACCATGGCGCTCTGGCAGGAATACTGCCATTCACGCTGCACATTGCCAAGGTGAGACTGAACCTTAGGGTGATTGCAGATATCAGATAGGTACCTAGAGGC
Source organism: Paralithodes platypus (assembly GCA_032716605.1). Taxonomy (NCBI): domain Eukaryota; kingdom Metazoa; phylum Arthropoda; class Malacostraca; order Decapoda; family Lithodidae; genus Paralithodes; species Paralithodes platypus. The sequence continues at coordinate 42,555,929 of CM064529.1, forward strand.
CCCAACAAACGTAGTTGCATTGTCACTCAAGATGATACAGGGAAATCCTTGTCGACTGCAAAATCTCCTGAAAGCATGGAGGAAACTATCAAATGTGAGATTGGTGACTACTTCAATAGGTATTGACCTAGTGACAGCACAGGTAAATAGGATCATGTAAGCCTTCATAACAGGTGAGTCTTTAATAGGAATTGCTCCGCCATAGTCTCCACACAGTGATCTTATATGGGTGTCCAGGGGTGGTCCGCAGGGCAGGTAAAGGGGTTAGTCCTGCGTAGTCGTAGGGTTTACCTTGTACCCGACGACATTTTAGGCAATTGCGCAGTACTTTTTTCACCACCTGCCGGATTCTAGGGACCCACCATTTTTGTCGAATGTAGATAACCAAGTGGCCGACCCTATAATGGCAACAGAACTGATGGCACCTATCTATTATTAGGTGGGTCAAGGGATGTTTGGAGGACAGAAGCTTTGGATATTTGCACATTTCCGAGATAGCCGCTAATCTCAATCTGCCTCCACAATGTATTATATCTCTCTACAGGTGTAGTCCTAACTGGCAAATTAAATTATTTCAAGACTGTTCACCCTTCACCAATATTGAGTACTCCTGTCAATAACTTTCTTTTTGGCATAATTTGAGTAGAAATTTGTCTGCAGTTCTAATTTCTTCTATGTTGAGGTGAGCACTGCCCGTGGGAGGCAGGCCATTTATTTTTGCCTTCAAATTTTTGACGAAACGTATCACCCATGCCGTGACATGCTGCAATCTTTCGTAGTTGCTATATATTATGTCCCAGTCCCATAACTGTGTGTCATCTTGGCGCACCGTGCCTACGATTTGGGTCACTATACCAGCGGTCTGCTTTCTGAGATCTATGTTTTCTGTCCATCCATTGGGGTTCGGGAGCCAACTAGGCCCATTCCACCACAACGCAGAAGAACTTAAACACTTAGCAGACACGCCTCGAGATACCATATAACTTGGGTTCTCTTTAGTCGACATATATCGGAAATGAGCAATCGGGACTAGGGCATGTATCTCGTGGATGCGGTTTGTGACATACACTGGTAATTTCTTTTTACTATTATCCAGTGTAGGGTAATCTGACTGTCACTCTACACATAGGTTTCAGAGATACGAAGTTTATCCTCATAGGCTACCTCAATAAAGTTTACAATTCTTGCGGAAAGCAAAACTGCAGTTAATTTCATTTTGGGGATAGAAACAGACTTGATTGGCATGACTTTGGCCTTTTCCATGACCAAATGGCTGCCTTCTGACCCAACAAGATACACAGCAGTCCCATATGCTATACTGCTGGCATCAGCGAATGCATGTAGGGATATAGTATGATCGTATACAACTCTCGAGCGAACTTAATATTACTACAGAGCACCAGATCATCTACTATCCCCAGCCATTCCGTGTTCAAGTCCTCAGAAAGATCCTCATCCCAATCCATCTCTAGTCTCCACAATTACTGGAGAAATATTCTAGACCTTATAGACACTGGCAACAAAACACCCAAAGGTTCAAAGAGTTTGGCAGAAAATCTCAAACAATCACGCTTTGTCACATGCTCAACCGGAGTGTACTGAACTCCAAAGGAAAGATAATCAGAAACCGACTCCCATACTAGTCCAAGAACTCTCACCAGTTCCTGCTGTTCAGCAGCAACACAATTCTTTTGCAACACCTCACTCATAACAGGACTATTGGTAGCCCATTGACGCAGGAACAAGTGGGCATTGCCCATAACTTCACATGCTATACCGTATGTACGGACGAGGGAATCTTCATTGTCCCCCGTACCTTGGAGGTTATCGATATAATTATAGCCCGGCCCTAATTTCCTGTACAATCTTTGGGTCTAAATCAACAAGGTAAAGATGTTTTAGGATGGTTGCGTTCAGCAAAAACTGGGAACAGGTAGCGCCAAACAATACAACCCGGAACCGATAACAACGTAGAGGCGAATCCAGACTAAGAGGATCCTTTGGCCACCTGAACCTGGTGTAATCTCTGTCATCTTCATGTAGTTTCAACATCAAGAAGGCCTTCTCGATGTCACTGACCCACGCATACTGATGCAGACAGAATCTCAACAGGGCTTGAGCTAATTCCGGTACTAAAGATGGTCCCGTGTACAGACAGTCATTCTGACTGGGCTTGTACTGGTTAACCTTAGCGGAACAATTGAATACAATGCGCAACGGAGTAGTCCTGTTTTCCTTTATGATCCCATGATGCGCCAGATAGTGACATGACCCAGAGTCATCGAATGGAACTTCCTCAATGAAACCACGCGACAACTGATCAGAAATATTCTGCGAAAATTGTTTACAAAACCCAGGTTCAGCAATAAATCTCTTCTGGAGTCCTCGTAATCTACCCACAGCCAAACCTTTGTTGGTGGGCCACCGTCCCTTTTCTTTGGTCCAGGGCAGACGTACCTGATACTGCTGACTCTCAGGATCATACGTGACTGTTTCCTCATATGTGGTCAAATCTTGCCGTTCGGCTTGTGAATGTTGTTTAGGTGTGATACCAATATGATCTAGATCCCATAAATCACTTAACCCTGTCCGACATATGACGCGATTTTGAGCCGATTAAGGATACTTTAAAGCCTTTGTTACCATCAGGGGTAATTAGAAACCTTTAGTTTAGTTACTTCAACCTCTACAGTTGTCTTTGAGTTAGCTGTGGGCAGAAAACTAACTTTGGAGAGGTAATTATATGAGTGAGAGAACTCTATTTCTTATTGCTAATCTGGCAACCTGCGTCATATGAGTCTCAAGGGGTTAATTCTTTATGACATAAAAATTGCCCAGTAGACATATATTAATCTACTGGGGTCACTGCCACCTTAAAGGGGCCTTCACACAGTCAGGAGTGCAAGCTAGTGGGAGTCTAACAGGAGTGACTAGGAGTCACTAGAGTCACTAGGAGTCACCGATTTTCACCGCGAGCAATTGGGAGTCTAACAGAAGTTGCTAGGAGTCGCTAGAGTCACTAGGAGTCATGGATTTTCACCGCGAATAGGCCCGAGAGTCCGAATTGTCCCCTACTCCTACTGACTCTAGCTCACACTCCTGACTGTGTGATGTACCCTTAAGTATTGTAACAACCTCAGTGCTGGAGCTAGATGTGGTTGCCGCATAGAAACCACTAAGGGCATATCCGTATTTGGTTGGAAGTAAAACTAAATTTCCGGCCCTTTCATTGACAGGTCGTACTATGTTATAGTACTGGTCGGCACCTATTAGTAGCTCCAATTGTGCTGTCTCGGTAACATATGAGTCGGCCAATTTTATGCCACGACGCAGTAAACTAATGATTTAAATTTTTAGACTAGTTTCGCCCTTGTGTTCGGGGAGATCATTGACAACTATTGCGTCAAGACGATGAAAACTGCCACAATGTATATACTTCAGTGCTACAACAGGATACTCACGAGAGGTTTGTTCCGGTGAAGTCGTGAAGACTCAATTGTTCCGTTCCCTTTGATTCATAAGAAAGGGAGGGTAGTACAGAGAACTTCACGAAAGTCCTCTGCAAGCACGGATCAACTAGCGATCTGACCTTTACGGTCTTCTTGTACTTACCCTTTACAGGCAGCTGAACTGTGGGTAAAATATCTGTCTGTTTACTCATACTTACGGACATTGTTGTTGAGGTTGTTGGTGTTGACTCTTCTTCATTACTACCACCACCTGCCGATCTCGCCGATCTCTGCTTTTGGCACAGGGAGTGAAAAAGTTTGCCACGGCAGATTTTACAATTATTAATATTATGATTTGTACACCCATTACTACCGTGTTCACTGGAGAGACACCCAACACAGAGCCGTAGTTGCCTGGCTCTCTATTTTGAGAGAACCTGTTTTATATTTAAAGTATTTGTACCAGGGATGATTATTCCCGCTACACAATTTACAGGCAAATCGGCAACTATCGATCTGTGTCGTGAATGCAGCTGTAGCTATAGGACTTTCTCGCACAGGGGTATCTTGACCCACCATGTTATAGACTTCCGCCTGAAAACACTGTGTGAAAGCCTTGTAATCTAGGCTCTCATCACCCATCTCCCTCCTAACGGTCTCCTTAACCCATACAGTACCAGGGACGTCCTTTCCATCATATTCTGGCAACTATTAGACGATATTATTCAGCTTAACCCGCAGAGTCCCAGACAATATGACCCTATGCATCTGCCAGTGCCAGAGGAGTTTTTATTTTTATTTTTTTGGCTAAATCTATCAAGTTGGGTGAGAAAGGAAGGATAATGGTAAAAAAAAACACTCCCCTTGTCCATTTTCGCCAGAAATCAGGTCCCTGATGGTCCCGAATGTAGCTGAAATTTTGAGAGTAAATAATAACTTTTATGGTTTCGGAACCAAACATATAGGTAGGAGGGTGGTGGGAGGGTGGTTTGGGGGATGGTGGGGGGAAGGTAGAAGCGTAATTGACTCAATTGACTGTGTTACAAATATGATTGGTGAGGTAGTTTCGCCACCACAGATTTTCCTTTTTTTCCTTTTCTTCATACGGATACGTTGGAAGTGGGTGGTGGGAGGCGGTTGGGGGTGTGGTGGGGGGAAGGCAGAAGGGTAAGGGACTTGTCACACAAATATGGAACCGATTGGTGCAGTCGTTTCGCCACCACAGATTTTCCTTTTTTTTCCTTGTGAGGCGACCGATAGTCAGTGAGTGGGTGGGGGGAGGGGGTTGTGTTGGTGGTGGCAAGAAGCCAGAAGGGTAAGGTACATGTGGTAGAAATATGAAAGCCATAGGTGCAGTCATTTCGCTGCTACGATTTTTTGTCGGCGAGTCCGTATATATACGGACCTGGCACTGGGCGTGACAAGACCCTAGTCCATATATATACGGACCTGGCACTCTGCGGGTTAAGAAGGACCTTTAGCAATAATAAGGCTTCAAACTATCTCAACCAACCCTTTTAACTACCACAGATCCTTTATAAGCTGCATAATATTGTTATGTAATCCAGAATTAAAATTGATTATATAAGCCAGATTGGTATAATAGTTTAGTTTCCCACTTATTTGTTTGCTTCTCGCAAGTTCTAGACCTGCCAGGCTCTAGCCTGTCTCGCCCCGCCTTGCGTCATTTCATTCACGAGTGCAGTAGAATATTAAATTTATCTGGTGAGTTATATATACCCCCTGCGTACCTGCAGTCTGGACTCCTGAACCAGCTGGCTAGCATCTCGTTTGTTCTCTGCCTTCCTGCTCTGTACATAATTACTCTTATACTTAATGAAGTGACATATCTCTCCTGGCTACCATCAAACGATAAAGCATCTGCATCCTTACCTGTGATTGGGGAGTTGAGTATATAAGTGTGTCATTAGATTATAGCCTATTTATTACTTTCAGTGAATATTTTGTGTGTATTAATTATAAGTTAACTAGTGATCAGTTAATAATTAATTATCATTGAGTTGCCTGTAAATTCATATTATTTTGTTATTTCCTTTTGATTGCATTTATTAATACTATAAGTGTAAAGCATTAAATTAATTTGTGATTAGTTTCCAAGTTTGTGAATTTGATGAGATTAATTTAGTTACCCCTTATTATTGTATTTCAGAAGGAATATTTTCTCAAGTGATATTTTAGTGCTTATACTGTATCTCTTTTAAATAGTTGTATTTGTAGTTCTTATTATCTTATTCCAAATATACTACTAAGGTGGGGAATAATTCGACAGTCATTTAGAAGTTTGTATACTTTATTTAACAAAACTTACTACTAACCTAGTAACTATTTCTCTGTTCGGGCCGAAAGAGTTCAAGACACAGATTGAATATTTCGTCGACTCACCATAGGTTGTACATTGGAACTCTAGAAATCCCGTTACTACCTATTTGGATTCCCGCTATTCAGGTATTGACTCACTTCGACTTCGATCCAAAGGCACATTACTAGTCTCTAAAATAATATAGGCCCTGCTGTGTCTAATCAAGAGACCAGGGCATAAATAAATCTGACCTTTATTTCCCTGTCTAGAACAAGAGATTTATTCTCAACTAAACTCCAAAATAAGATAACTTTACCGGGCCCTACCGTGTCTACTCAGGAGACCAGGGCATTAATAAATCCTACCTTTATTTCCCTCTCTAGAATTAGAGAAATATTCCTAACTAAACTTCAAAATTATATAACTTTACCGAGCCCTAATATGTCTACTCAAGAGACCAGGGCGTTACTACATTTGACACGTTTAGATTATATATTCTCTTAACACTATACAATATATTTACTCAAAATACCAGGGTGTTACTACACTTGACCTCGATCGCCCTATCTAGAACACTCTTAGATTATATATTCTCTTAACCCTATTACCAATAAGTCATATGTCACATATACCACCTATTTCAATAATATATCTCAGCAAATGGCTTAATATGATCAGTACCTCAAAACCCCTACATGAACAAGACTCACCACTTTAATCCTCTACATAGATTCTATGATTACATTATTATCCTGGACTTAATGCTCGTAACGCTTACCACAGAACTGACCGAATATTCCTTCAAACAATATAAATGATAATGTTTCCTTTATAACAAACAAAAATTGTTGATCATACGGACTAGTGTCCTCCTTACCTATTTCTCAAACTAAAGCTGATCTAATTGCAACTATTCTTTATTCCCCTGAGCCTTATAGTTGCTTATCTATTTAAGAATTATCCCCTCTTACTTTAATGTAAATATCTATTTGCTGTCCTACCAGATCCTATGCTATTGATAGCTAATCGGCGTGGAGCCTTTTCTATCAAGAATAACTATTATTCTATTAACACATCATCATTTTGTTTATTTACATAAGTCTAGTATCTTTCTCTTTAGTTTGTCCTATAAGAACACATCAATTATTATTGGTTGGAACCACTGGGTTTGTCAAGCATTTTCTCTCTTTCTCGAAATCTGGTTCGGGCCAAATATGGGTCCTTTAAAAATATGAGACAGACAGTATCTACTGGGGCATCTTCACCACCTCAGAGCCGGCCAATAGCTCAGCTGGAAATCGCTCCCATCTACTATCTGACGTCCCTCTTGAATCGCTTGGCTGTAGGTGTGCAAGCCAGCGATGTGACGACAGGCGGCCGGATACTGAAGGTGTATCCGCCTAGTAGGGGAGAGCGATGCTAGGCCCGAGGTGAACTTTACTGGAACAAGTGGTTAGGGCGGGAAGGCTGGAACAAGTGGATCCAAGTTTCCCTGGGTGCCCAAGCGAGAGAGAGAATGTGGGTTGCAAGAAGTTAGCCCAGTGGAGTCTGAGAGGTGAATGACACTTGCAGCCTCCTAAGCCCCCTTGATATAGTCCCGCCTTCCGCTCTCCGGCGCTGTGATTGGCTGAGCTGCCCGCTCGGCCAGTCGACGTTCTGGCAGCGCGACTTGAATATTTCTTCCCTTCGCTTCAACTCTTCTCTCTCCATAATAAGTTCGTGGAAGCTGGTTGCGAATGTCTTTTAGTGGCTTACGGGAGTATAGGGCTGGCACTGATGCATTAGACCCATTGCAACCAGAGGAAACGGCCTGTGAAGAGAGCGAGAGCAAGTTTAAATGTGAAGCGGTACACGTAGCTGTCAGCTCCGAAAATGGAGGCTTCTGATTGGTCGGCCGGGAAGGCGTTGCATATTTACCTCCCGAGCCCGGAGTGTCAAACTCAGCTGGTTTAAAAGGAAGGTTAAAGGGAGTGGGTTGATTGGCTGGCGGCCTTAATACCTTAGTATTAATTACTTGTATTGCTTTTATTAACGTATTGTGCATTTCCTTAAGTTATTAAACATATATTATCCATTTCCAGTGGTCTTGAGAAAATATTAATTCTTGTGTGATATAGCTATTTTTACCTTGCATTGCTTCAGTAAAGACATATACTTATTTATTTTTTCACTTGCATATTTTCTGATAATCATTCTTTGTGTTACTAAGCCAAATCTTAGTGCATGATATATTCTTATTACTCGTCCTGAAGAGACTTTGATTTTATAATTACATTATAATACTTAATTTAATTAAACTAAGAATGTTTATTCTAGTTTCCTTGAACCTGGATATTTTGAGGTGTATGTTGACATTAGTCTTGCATTAAAAGTTAGCCTATTGTTTGTGCCATTTCACCTCGTCCAAAACATAACATTATCTTCTAAATACAGCTACAATACAATATTACACATGTCAACTCAAAGGGTTAACTGGTGATGACAATTTATTCAACAGTGTAACCACACAGAATTCCTCTAGACTTACCCTTTGACTAGTCATAGATCGCATCGCACTTTCCATATTGGCGTAAAAAGCCTTTAATTGTGCTGCTTGACATTTAGGTGAGACAAGATCATGAAAGTTCATGATGTGTGCCGCTTTTGCTCTGTCGGGATGCCCGAAGGTCTCTTGAAGCAAGTCTAAGGCGGGCGCATAACTTGCACCCTCAACCGTAAAGCCTTCTACAAGTTTATAGGCGTCTCCCTGTAGCTGACCCCTTAAGTACGTCAGCTTTTGAATCACACTTATAGCAGCCCTGACCACACATCTAAGCATATCCCAAAATCCCGTCCATAATGTGGGCTCGCCAGCGAAGGTGAGCAAAGTCAGGTGCGGCAATTTAACACCCGATCCTTTCTTAATTTCGGACCGATTATGCCGTTCTGATTTACCAAATTTCTCCTTCAGACTAGAGATTATCTCATTGATATCAAATAAGTAGATGGCATCCTCTTGGTTCTCCTTAAAATACTCAGTGTCAGAGGTATATAGCGGCAACAAGACATCTTGATTGGCTTCAAACATGGCCACCTGTGTCTGCACGCTATGTAATTTTGCCTCAACCCGAGTTGTGGTTTCCAAGAACTCGTCTAAATCCTTTGACAGGACAATTAATGAACCTTTAATGCCTGCCCTATGGCATTTGCCTTGGGCTAGAGCGTTAATATTGTCACCTTTAGTAAAAAACGGATGGAAATTGCAAAGTACAAATTTTTACTAATGTTTTAGTCGAAAAAAAGATAAATCTCCCGCCGATCAAACTCGGTTTGGAATTAACACTGAAACACTAGCGGCGGTATTCATAGGTGGTAACTTAGTACATGGTAATATCAAGGATCAAAGGAAGAACACACATCTATCTATCTATCTACTGCCGGACGCCTTACTCCCCTTACGATGGTGGCCATACACAGAATGCCCCCAAGCGGACCTATTCCCTGTGAGAGGGACAACCCGAGCCAGTTTAGTGAAGGACTTACAGGATTGACCACTCAATTTAGGATCCGTCCAACTCCGAGGCCCTCTGTGTATCTTGTTAGCACTCTTTTTCTACAGTGGTGGTCGGCTAATCCATCCACTATCCTGCCTTACCCTTTGGTAAGCAGTACGGATTTGTATCAGGTTTATTCCCCTAGACAGGTTGCCAACCAAGGCTGACGAGTCCCATCCACCCGGATTTGTATAAGGTTGTCTCCCCTAGATGAGTTGCCGACCAAGGCTAACGAGTCCCATCCACCCATTACACATGTTGAAATAAATGTATTTAGTTTATCATTTGTGGGAAGGCCAACACCCTAAATCGCAAAAAAATATTAAATTTGGTTGGCTGGATTATATTTTAATTCGAGAGGTTAGGCTAACATGATACTAAATTTAGAAGATTAGGCTAACTTGATGGTAAATTAATTTTTAGGTTAGGCTAAAATGAGGCCAAGTTTTGAAGATTAGGCTAACTTACTATAAATCAAACTCAATTATTCAGTGAGAATTAAACTGAGGTCAGGCTAAATTTATAAAAATATTCAAATTTAAACTACGTTAGGCTAATTTTATGACAAATTTATATTTTAATAAGAAATTATTTGAGCCAACTTTAATGAGAATTTTAAATTACAAATGAGTAAAGCAATCCTAGGCCTAATTAATAATACTTTAGAATGAGATATGGTGTTGGGCTAGCCTACATATTTAACTCCGAAAATGTTCTATCCATCGTTCTGTTGCATCGGCACAGAAAAATAAACAAGCCAAATCCATAATATCCCCAGGGTATCGACCCTCTCTGTTACAAAAACTTCTTCACCAACACCTCCCCTTGCAGCGGCCATGCTTATAAAACGTGTGAGACATGTTAGTGTGGACTCTAAAGGGTACTAGATAATGCGTTGCACCTTCGCGGCCGCCACACAAACAAAGCAAGAAAGCAAAAGAACCACGGCGCCGAACCAAAACAACGAACCACGACGCCGAACCACACCACAATAAATCTTTAAAGTTAATCATTTGTTTTCGTTCGAAGGACCATTTATTATGTGCTTATTCCTGTAGTAGATGTACTGTATAATTCTACTCAACCACACAATAGTGTATTTAGCTGGATATTGGAGCGTAGACGACGGGAAAGGGGAATTATTTTGAAACAAGGATGGCGGTAGAGTTGGTGATTAACGAGTGATGATCAAAGAGGATATTAGTAGATAGTTATTTAGGACAGAAGGGGGCCTCTAGACTTAAATCATAATGAGGATGATCGGTGAATCGGTGGAAGCTACATTGAGGTTAGTACTATCATATTAAGGGAATGGGATGAGAGAACTAATTGAGCTAGGCCACTATGGACGGCAGGTGGAGAGAGAGTGAGGCTCCCGACAATATTTGCGGGAAACCCGCTAATTTCACGCATGCGCGGATAGGTCGCGATATATTTTCCCTTCTTTTAATTAACTAAGTTGATAGGAATGATATACTACTTAATATTTAATACAGAACGTAATTTAATATTCTTCCCATTTATACCAAATCATATTATCATGATTCTTATTCCTACAAACTTACTACTTATGATTACACTTAAACTTAGACTGTCCATGCTCCTGGATTAAAAGTATGGACAAGAGCTGACATGGGAGCCATTTTGGTAGACTTAGCTGACTTTAGAGACACATTCCTTGACAACAACATAATGGCCAATCCTGTTGAGCTAAATTGGACCAGACTTCGCGACTTCATACAAATGGACAAGCACATACCCAAGAAGACAGTTACCCGGAACCAGTCATCACCATGGTTCAATAGACAGTTACGGAAACTACATAGAAACATGATACAAGCATACAAGACAGCTAAACGTTAGAAATCAAACTAGCATAAACTAGCTACACAACCACTTTCGTCACACACAACATGCAAACCTACAAACGATTCTACAATACAGCTTCTTCAAAGTGCGTAAACAAGACTCGACTGGTATAACAATAATATTACATAACGATTCTCTGGTCACACTTCCACAGGACGAAGCACATGCACTTAATTCACAGTTCCAGTCAGGTTTTACACAAGAACAAACAGATTTGCCGGAACTGCCACCATCACCACACCCACCTATACCTCCACTGACTAGGCTATACATACCCATGGAATCGAGAAACTTATTTCCGAGGTAGACATTAACAAAGCGACTAGACCAGACAATATACCCTGCAGGATACTCAAGGCGAATGCTGCCATTCTTGCCCCTATCCTGCAGGTTATATTCTCCCAGACCATTGACACCGGAGAACTTTCCCATGACTGGCTATTGGCAAACGTGACTCCTATTTTTATATCCGGAGACAGAACTCTCCCTGTTAACTAAAGACCCATTTTGATTACCTTACTTCCTTGCAACATTTTAGAACATATCATCCACCGACATTTAATGGACCATTTAGATAGGCAAAATATACTGACTGACGCACAACACAGCTTTCGGCCCAAATGATCGTGCGAGACACAATTACTTGTGACCACACATGACATTTCCCAAACCCTTAACGACCCCAAAATTCAACAAGTAGGCGCCATAGTACTAGCCTTTGCCAAAGTCTTCGACAAAGTTCCTCACCAAAGACTGTTAGGTAAGTTAGATTATTATGGCATCCGAGGACCACTTCTTCACTGGATTAAGACTTTCTTGACCAATCAGGATCAAGATGTTGATCTTGAGGGTTCTCATTCTTCCATTGTGTCTGTAACATCTGGGGTCCCACAAGGCACTGTCCTGGGTCCCCTACTTTTCCTTTCTTACATAAATGACCTACTATCGCTTACCTCTACTACTAGACTTTTTGCAGATGATAGTTTATAGACCAATTACTAATAGGGACGATTGCCTTCGACTACAGGACAACTTAACTGCGCTTGAAGAGTGGGGGGCCAAGTACCAGATGACATTTAGACCTGACATATGCAACCATATCCGTTTCACCCGTTTGAACAAACCATCCCATTTTCTTACAAACTCCATAGCACTTTGTTAGGTACTGTTCCCTCCCACAAATATTAGGGGGTCCACATCTCAGCAGACATGAAGTGGACCTCTCACATTAGCAGCATCAGAGCAAAAGCTAATAAGGCCCTGGGCTTCCTGCACAGGACTTTCACTAAGTGTAACACAAACATAAACATTCTAGCATTAAAAACACTTGTTCGTTCAAACTTAGAATACTGCAACACCGTCTGGGATCCACACACTCACAACAACATAAATAAACTAGGAGCCATACAACACAAAGCTGCAAGATGGATCCGACGAGATTACAGACACACTACATCTGTCACTTTGCTCAAACAAGACATTACGCTAGACCCACTTGCAACAAGAAGACAAATGCACAGACAACAGATGTTATATAAATTCACTAACAACTTAGTGAACATAGACAAAGATATATAATAACAAACTCTCTAACTATCATGACATTAATTTTCCAATAAAAACTATATCAATAAAAGAACAGTATAGTGATAAGCCCTATATTTCAACAGAAATCCAATCCCTTATTAAGAAAAGAAATCAACTCCAACGAAAATTTTACAAAAAACCCAGAACATATGGAGACGAATATGGGAATCTAAGGAATAGACTTAGTCAACTAATAAAAAATGCAAAATGTAAGTATTATAAATATAAATTGAAAGACTCGTCAGGTAACACAAAACAAAATGGAATGTTATTAACTCTGTATTGAAACGAAACTCACTGAAAAGGGATGAATCCAATACGAATAATCCTGTTAATGGTCCAACACCCAATATGTTTAACGAATATTTCGCAAATATAGGGCAAACCCTTTCACAAAATGTAATTCCGACTCACACATGCTTCACTACTTATTTACCCCCAGCTAATGACAATACCTTACATTTTTCACCCGTAACTGCAGATGAGATAACTAATATAATAAACTCTCTACGAGATAGTGCTGCAGGACATGACAATATTCCCATGTTCTTGATAAAGAGAACAGTTGATATAATCGCCCCTCTTATTACTCACTTATGTAATGTTTCCCTAACAACAGGCATATTTCCCGATCCATTAAAGACGGCACAAATTACCCCAATTCACAAAGCATGTTCCAAAAATGATACAAATAACTTTAGACCAATATCGGTACTTCCATCATTAAGTAAAATTTTAGAAAAAGCAGTATATTCCAGACTATATAATTTCATCACTCAAAATAATATTTTAACAAATAATCAATTTGGTTTTAGACCTAAACGATCAACTGAGACTGCTTTGTTGGGTTTTACGGATAGAGTCTTGAGCGCTTTCGATGAAAACAAGTATATACACTGTCAGCATTTTTCTTGATTTGTCCAAGGCGTTCGATACAGTCGATCATCGAATCCTTTTGAAAAAACTGAAGCACTATGGAGTAAGAGGAGTAACATATTCTTGGTTCAGTAGCTACCTATCAGGTCGTAAACAATTTGTTAAGATAGGGCAGACATGTTCCAATACACTTGTAAATTGTTTTGGTGTACCCCAGGGTTCCATTTTGGGACCACTCCTGTTTTTAATTTATATTAATGATCTGGTAAACTCAAGTAAAACTCTGAACTATAAATTGTTTGCCGATGATACAACTCTTTACCTAAGTCACCCAGATATTTTTGATCTTATTACCACAGTAAATAATGAATTAAGATTAGTAAACGAATGGCTCTTGTCCAATAAATTAACTCTTAATATAAACAAATCAAGTGATATGATATTTCATAGAAAAAAACAATTATGTACCCATTGCCACCAATACAAATCAACAATTTAGTACTAACGTACGCCACCAAGGCGAAGTTCCTAGGTGTAATATTAGAGCAGCATTTAAGTTGGCATGATCATAATTATTAATTCAGTGAGAAATAAAATTTCTAAAATTTGCGGAATCCTATATCTAACTCGTGATTACCTTGATAGAGAAGCACTTACCCTGATTTACTACTCTCTTATATACAGTCATCTTCTTTATTGCCACACTGTATGGGGAGGCGCGAGTAAGAGCGTTCTTAACCCACTAGTTATAGTTCAAAAGCGGGCCATTAGAGTTATTGCTGGCCTCAATTATAGAGACCACACAGCTAACATATTTCCATCTCTAAAAATGCTCAAATATAATGATATAAATGTGGTTCAGAGTGCTACTTTTGTATATAAGTGCTTACATAAACTAATAGACAATGATAATTACTACAACATTAATACTAACAATAGATACCCACTACGAAACCAAAATAATCTCAAACTACCATTAATGATGTCTCGGCAATCTCAAAGGAATATACGGTACCATGGAGTAAAAATATTTAACAGTTTATCTGAAGAATTAAAATCCAAAGCTACGATAGGGAGTTTTAAGTCAAGCTTGCAGAATAGTATTATCAATAATTACCAACGGTAGGGAAGGTGTCAATGTTCTAGGTATTCAATTTCCAATGTCTGAACTGTTCTCGTTACATTAATACTCTACTTCATGTATTGATCCTATATGTCCAATAAATATATGCATAGGTAACTAAGAAAAACAAAACTGCAGTCATGTTAGTAAAATTATTTATATATGTCTCTTTAAGATGAATTGTTTTCATCAAAGGGCCTGGTGTGTCTTTGTATTGTTTATTTCCAACCAATATGCAACCAATGTATGCCGTAGACCAAATCAAACATGTGTCAGTTTCAGTTTACATCCTACATGTATACAATATGCGAGACATTGCCACAACTTAAAATACCACATGTATCAGGCAAGCACGGACATATTTAGAGAATATTTTTTTTCCCGGCAGCATCCAAATGGAACCACCTCCCATTTCATGTAGTTAGTAGCCCCACTCTTGATTCTTTTAGAACTAGGATCACCAATCATTACGTCCCTAATCCTGATCCTTCTCCTGTCCCCAACCACAAGTCCTAATGCACAACCCCTGTATACTACATACAGCATTACTGTTACTAGTAAGTACTATTACCCCTTCCTCCACTTCTTTCTCATACTCCATTTCTTTCTCCTACTACTTCTTTTCTCCATCCTCCTTCTCATCATCATCATCCTTCTGTTTCCTCCTTTTCCTTCTGTTTCTTCTTCTCTTTCGCCGTTGGTAGTTTTTTTTTTTTTATCTCTAATAAGTTAATCCCACAAGTCACATACCGGCTATACTTTTATCCACAGCATCCTCCCATCTCAACCTAATAACATCTTCTGGAATTATTCTAGTTTTACATTGGGTCGAAGTTATCATCTATTATTTAGGTTTATATATTAGTTATATCATTTACTTCATTGGCATATATGTCCAAACCGTAATTCTTTATAATATACTCCCTAAATCCCTAGCAAAAAATCAGGAAGGATGTAGTATCCGGGAGTAGGGTCATCATGTTTACATAGGTCTTGTGGTTGAGGTTTCGTTTTTGCTTTGTTGATATTATTTGCCCACTGCTGGCAATATATATGATGAAGACAATAAGTCATGGGGGTGGGGAGTGATGGGAGGGCAAAGCCCACCCTCAACCTATTATTGCATCCCACGGCAGTCAAAATGGCCGGGAATTTGATCAGGAGCGTGCAAATATTTGTTGTTGCTTTGGTGTCTTAAGATTGATGGATGATGGGTTTTTTTTTTTACAATTTCCGACGGGGTTCATAAAATGACACACCTAACAAAACAAAACAAGAGAGAACTTTATATATTATTTTATTTATTTATTTATTTATTAATTAATTTATTTATATATTTGTTACATGTAAATTATACAGTATTAGCGATATTGATTACCAGCAATATTTAAGGCGGATCACCTTGCTGGGACCAATAGATCTGTGCAGTTTGTGTATCGATGTTAGTTTAATATATCACACACAGTGACACACACACACACACACACAACACAGACTACTATATATTCCTTTGTTCTCTTTTCTTTTATCATCCACACACACTCACTCACTCAATCTCTCTCTCTCTCTCTCTCTCTCTCTCTCTCTCTCTCTCTCTCTTTATATATATATATATATATATATACTGTATATATTATATATAAGTATATTTGTATATATACTGTATATTTTTGTTTCTCTCTTTTTTCTATGCGAGTGAGGGAGACAAAAGACAAAACTGCCTGTGATGAATGCCTCCCCCAGAGTTGAAAGATTGACAGGGGCAAAATCAATGGACGTTCGAACCAAAATGCCTGGACACACGGAGTTTGAAGCTAGTTAAATCATATGGTAAGGGAAAGACTGATTCTGGGAGTGAGTTCCAGAGCTCATCTGTTGAATAGAAGAAAGAATAACGTTTCACTCTTGGGTTGGAGAGTTGCATAAAGTAGGGGTGATATTGTGTTGCAAGACGTTTGCTACGTGCTCAATGAAGACGGGGTGGTATACACTGAGAAAGCTCTGAGGAAAACTGATTATTATAATAGCGGTAGAATAGTGAGAGAGATGCAACATTGCGGCGAAAAGAGAGAGATTGTAGAGAATTGCTGAGTGGACTTGAGTTAATTAGACGGAAGGCTTTCTTTTCTACTTTGTCTAGAAGTGCTGTGTGAGAGGATCCTCCCCACACGTGTGAACAACACTCAGTACATGGACGCACTTTGCCCCTGTACAGAGCAAGAAGCTGCGCAGGGGTAAAGAACCCCCGGAGGCAGTTGAGCACACTCAGCTTCTGGGACACTGTTTTAGCAAGAGTGGTAATATGATCTATCCAAGTGAGATTAAGAATAGGTGAAGGGGTTAATTTGTATGTTGTTGAAGAGTAAGTCATATTTTTTTTGAAGGGGGCAATGCGTAGACAGATGGAGAAATTGAGTTTTGTAAGCATTGAAAGTAACAAAGTTTTCTCTGCCCCATTTAGAGATAGTAGAGAGATCAGAAGATAGATGTTTTAAGGCCTTCTTACGTGAATTTTGGAGTTCCTGCTTTGGGTGATGTTGTGGAAGGTTAGTTGAATAGTGTAATGTATACAGTCGTCATTATGTCATAATCGGCATATGAGAGAATGGGGTTGGAGGTGTAATTGAGAGGTCGTTAATAAATACTTCCAGCAAGAAGGGAAGACATTAGAGGAGAGATAGAGAGGGAAGATTTTGCATGGACAGAAAGTCAGCACGGAAGCACAGTGTTTTAGTACAACAGGAGGAATACCATCCGGTCCGTATGCCTTTTTAGTATAAAGCCCAGAGAGGGTGGAACGTACATCCTTAAAAGAAATTATTTTGTTAGGCATAAAGAGGAGAGAAGGGGGTGGAGAGGGAGAAATAGCACCGGAATCATCCAAAGTGGAGTTATTGGCAAAAGTGGTAGTGAAAAATTCAGCTTTGTCAGAGGAAGAAGTGACGGTAGTGCCGTCAGAGTGGAAAAGACGAGTGAAAGTCGATGAAGAAAATATGTTGGAGAAGTTTTGGGCGAGATGCCAGAAGGCTTGGGAAGAGCTAGAGTTGGATAGTTCAAGTACGTTTATTATTTATGAAAGAATGTTTGGCGAGTTGAAGAACAGATATATATACACAGTTTCTTTGGGTCCATCAAACCACCAAAACCTTGCAACTTTGAAGATGAGCTTTGGCTGGGTTACTCGGGGGGGGATCCTGAATATGTTTTTGGCGAACAAAAATTATGCTTACGGATGTATGTTACCCCCGTAAAGTATATTTCCAAAATAAAGCCCTCTCAGGATAATGGTTACTACTTTTTAACCCCCACATGGTGCGGGTACCTCAGCTAGATTTCAATACTTTCACCTATTGTTCCTTACATGGGTTTAGGTTAAATTTGTTTGGACGAAGACCTGTATTTTGGTTTTTAAGTCCGGCTCAGTATTTTGTGTTACAAATTGAGTTTATATGTGAAGTTGGTTGGTGTAAAAAAAACATAATAATGTTATGTTCCTGGTTCATTGTTGCATAGACGACATACTTGTTGTTGGCCTTCATAATTAATGTTTGTATCTTGCCTTGCCCATTCCCGGTCAATTTTTTTTTTCTAACTTCCTTACATTAGCTGAATGTACAACATAACCGGTCAGGCTGTTCCATGTGTTTACTTCTCTATAGTCAAACGGTATGTAGTAATATTTGTTACAGATATATCGTAGGTAAATTCATCTTAAATGCTTGGAGGCCCTCGATATTATAAATTATAATATTAATATATATATACATATAAATCGCAGTAAGATATTTCAAGCGACCACCAGCTTATAAATCAATCTATCTTATCTCTATATATATTTATTATCTTATATCTCTCTGTCTGTCTTGCCCTCATCCTATTACTTAAACTGCTCCAGGCACCATGTGTCCAGACATTTTGGCTCTAACGTACTTTGAATTTGGTTCTCTATCACTCAACTTTGGGAGAGACACTTGTTACAGACAGTTTTGCCGTTTGTATCCTTCATACACATAAACAAATTACAATGAAACGGCATACTGTTCTTTAATGTTCTAATCTGATTCAATTACGAGTTAATTTCCAAAAGGTATTGAATTAAAAGCCCAACATTTAATCTATCTATCTGTCTATTGCCAGGCGCCTTACTCCCCTTAATGGGGGTGGCCATACACAAAAAGACCCCAAGCGGACCTATCCCCTGTAAGAGGGACAACCCATGCCAGTTTACTGAAGGACTTACAGGATTGACCACTCAATTTAGGGTCCATCCAACTACGAGGCCTTTTATGTATTTTATAGTACTATTTTTCTACAGTGGTGTGCGGCTAGTCCATCCACTAACCTACTTCACCGTAAGGTAGCAGTACGGATTTATATAAGGTTTACTCCCCCAAAATAGACTGGGAAGATTTAATGAACAACCGGACACCATCAGAATGCCAAGTCCTATTAACGGAAACCATGACCCAAATCTGTAGCCACCACATACCAGAAAGACAAACAAGACGAAAAAGCAAACAAGAACGGAAAAAAAGGAAGCTGTACAGAAGAAGAAAATTACTAACACAAAGATGCATACATCAAAATCTACAGGAAAGACTAAAGGTCAAAATAGATAGAGAAATTGTGGAAATTGAACAACGACTAAGAATCTCCTATGAGCTACAACAAATAGAAGAGGAGAGCAAAGCTATTGCAAGCATAAAGGAAAACTCCAAGTACCTCTTTTCATACGCTAAACATAAGACTAACACCACATCAAACATCGACCCACTAAGTAAAGATGATGGGTCATTCACAGGGGACAAAAAGGAAATGAGTGAACTATTACGTCTACAGTATGAAACAGCCTTCAGTAAGCCTGACGAAACTAAAGCAATCAGAGACCAAAATGAATTTTTCATGAATAATCCCCCCACGGAAACCCCCCAGATTCTGGATATTAATTTCGGACCAAAAGACATAGCAGAAGCCATCGCCAACATGCCATCCCACTCGGCACCAGGCCCGGACTCTTCGAGTTCGATCCTAATAAAGAAATGCAGTAACAAGAAATAGGGTGGTCAGTATGGAAGTGAAGAAGTCCTTGCATGACAGTGTGGTAATCCCGACACTGACTTACGGAAGCGAAGCATGGACGTTGGTTGAGAGACTGAGACCAAGAGTGAGAGCAGTGGAAATGAATTACTTAAGAAGTGTGTGCGGAGTTACATGGAGGGATAGACAAACTAATGAGGAAGTAAGAAAGAGGTATGGTGTGGAGGTAGATGTGCTGGAAAGTGTGAAAAGGAACAACTTGAGATGGTTCGGTCATATGGAACATATGGAAAGCGAGAGAATGACTAAGAGGGTGTACAAGAGCGAGGTGGAGGGACAGAGAGGGAGAGGTAGACCGAAAGAGGGGTGGAAGGATGGAGTGAGGAAGTATATGAACGAAGGTGGTACTGGTTGGGGGGGAGGGGCGTCGACTGACTGGGGACAGAGGTGCATGGTGGCGGTTCGTTCGTGGCCACCCCTTCGGGGATCACGACGTCGGGCAATAGATAGATAGATAGAAGGAAAACCTCTTAAAATCCCTGGCTATAATGTGGAGGCGTCTAGACACTGGAGAAATACCGGATAGTGTGAAAAACCAATTATTGCCCCTTTGCATAAAGGAGGGAGTAAATCACTACCAAAAAACTATCGCCCTGTAGCTCTGACTTCCCACATCATTAACATTTTCGAGCGAGTCCTGCGAGGCAAAATTTCAATATTTATGGAAAAAAATGAACTACACAACACTGGTCAACATGGGTTCAGAGCAGGAAGATCATGTTTCTCGCAACTATTGGAACATTACGACAGAATTCTTAAATCCCCAGAAGAAAAGAAAAACGTGGACGTCATTTACACCGATTTTGCTAAGGCATTTGATAAATGTGATCACGGTATTATTGCACACAAACTTAAAGCAAAAGAGATTACAGGTAAAATCGGAAGGTGGATATACAACTTCCTCGTGAACCGAAAACAATCAGTAGCAGTAAGCCAAGTAACATCTGAGCCTTCAGACGTCAAAAGCTCAGTTCCCCAAGGAACAGTACTAGCGCCCCTTCTTTTCCTCATTCTAATAAGTGACAAAGATGCCAACACAAGACACAGCACAGTATCCTCTTTTGCGGGTGACACAAAACTGAGTATGATAGTAAAGACACAGGAAGACATGGGCCGGCTGCAAGAGGACATAAATAAGGTGTTCCAGTGGACCAGGGAAAATAACATGCAGTTTAATGAAGACAAATTCCAATTAACCAATAAACGGCGAGCGTCTTCATAGGAGTCCGTACTGGGCGGAGGCGAGCGTCCTCATATGAGCCAAGGCCTAACAAATTTTTTATAAAAGGCCCCAATAGCACTTAACAAATGTTTTGTTTTCCTCCATACCTCATATCACTCCTCCACATCCCCTCCTTCCCCCCTTTCCCCACCCTCTTCAATTATCACCTATTTTCCCTGTTATTCCCTTATTCATTGGTGTATTTTTGTGTAAACATCTCCAAACCGATCCTAGTGTGTGTTCATGTGTCTGTTAAGTAAGGTGTGTGGGAGTAGCTCAGTACTGCTTCAACCCTCGAGAGAGGAGGGTGTGAGGACAGCTCTCTCACACTTGATGAATGAACCGCTCGCTTACAATTCGCGATTTTGACCAGAAAAATTATATTCCCACTTGTTTTATTGTTGTTACAGGTTACTACCTTCATATTACGGGGCTGTTCGGCCAGACAGCTTAGGGAACAACAACAACAACAACCTTCATATTAAATGTAAAATAGGCGCATATGAATAAGTAATAACGATATTTATCGTAAAATGACGATTATAGGCAGGAATGACGCCTAATATTGCCGCCCAGAACTGTGGTGTTCACTACACCCTGCACGTGCCTAATGGGTTAATACGATACGGAGATGAGGTTCTTGTTAAAGAGAACACAATATACATAACATAATCCAATCACATAATAGAATGTAAAGATAAATGAAAGACCTTGGGGTGATAATGTCTGAAAATATGGGATTCAAAGAACATAACCAGGTCAAAGTTGCAGCTGCGAAAAGGCTAACAGGTTGGATTTTACGTACATTTAAAACTCGCGGTGAATTGCCTATTATAACACTCTTCAAATCCCTGGTGCTACCGCGGCTAGAATACTGTAACGTATTAACATCCCCATACAAAGCAGGTGAAATTAATGACTTAGAAAGTGTACAAAGGAACTTCACCTCACAAATAAACCCAGTAAAACAGTTACACTATTGGGAGCGTTTAAAATCACTAAAGCTGTATTCGTTGGAACGTAGAAGGGAACGATACTTAATAATATATACATATACGTGGAATATCGCAGAGGGTTTTGTACCAAATCTACATACCCCAATAGCAATGAAGTTCAGTGATAGGAGAGGCTGGGAATGTGATATCCCCAAGATGAAAAATCGGGGTGCTATGGGCTCTCTGTGAGAGGGCTGGTTATCACATAGAGGAGCACGTCTCTTCAACAAACTCCCGCAGTGAGTAAGAGACATGAGAGGCGTCTCGTTAGACAGCTTCAAGAGAGCTCTCGATGTCGAACTACAAAAAGTGCCAGACGAGCCCATCTTCGCAAGGGAGCGCTCCGCCTCTTCGAATAGACTGCTGCACCAATTCTCAAACAACAACGAAGGGTGGTGCGCTCCTCGATGCAACTAGCAAGAGTGGCGAACTCCACATAGATGAACATAGGTAGGTAGGTAGACAGGTTGCCGGCCGAGGCTGACGAGTCCCCTCCACCCGGATTTTTATAAGGTTATCTCCCCTAGATGAGTTGCCAACCAAGGCTAACGAGTCCCATCTACCAACATTTAATATAAATACCAAATATTCTCCCCACCATAGGTGTTGGAGGTGTTGGAGGTATGGGTTCTACAGTGCATTCATGATAACTTCTATTAAGGTTTTTTCTGGACCCCTTTTCTGCCTCATGTATAGATCCATTATATTTTAGATCGTAAGATGTTCGTCCCATTAGTGTGGCTGGTTTAAGACTTTTCGCTTAATTTTTTGTCAAACTTAAGACCTTTCGTTCCATTAACCCTCCGGGCCCGGGCTGTATCTCCAAAGGACAGTGTGGGCTACCCGGGCGATCTGGCCGAAAAACGTCTAGGCCTAGGCTACCGTATTTTTGTTTAGTTTAACTGCTAGAAATTTCCCACGCATCTATAAACGTAGTGCGGTTTCCAATCTGTAGACTGGCGTTGAGTAGAGCTCTCTAAGTCAACTGGTTCAGTTGTGATGTCGATTTCTGTGGAGCGAATTTTGCTGCGATGTTGACAATATCAGAGCTTTTCAGACACTAATTTCGTCTGACGTCACAACAATAACATTGATCTGACGTCTCCTTATTGTTTTCGGAGGTGCGGTGACGCAACGATCGGCTTTGTTTACATGCGTCGGACGCACGGCGTTCAGACCAAGCTGAATAGGCTTGAAAGCTTACTGCCTAGTAACAGGACACCCGGGCTCCTGCCCTTATTTCGTGGTGTTC